>BTPG01000006.1:26460032-26492532 GCA_036245525.1 Semisulcospira habei
TACCTCCGACATTTAGCCCCTGACCAGACCCTCAAGGCGACAAGAACCAATGGCAACGCCTAAATCGCAATAAAAGTAGTAATAATGAGTGGCTACGGTTGTTGTTTCGTTAATAATGAGTGATATCACTTTGTGCCCGTCTTACTGCAGGAGCTATTGCTAAGGGGTAGATTAGGTTAGTTCGGGTTTAACGTCCACGGCACCGAAGTGATAATGGACGGTCCTGACGGGCGGGTTATGGGGGACAGGGAAATCTATTGCCTATGGAGTACGACCTGAACGCTGATCAACTCAGGCGCACTGCAACTGTGCCACTTTGATTTACCAGGACCTTTTAACTGACATGCTATTGAACAAGCCCGTCTTTTCCCCCTGGATTGCGAGTCCAGCTACCGGGACCGGGACGGGGATTCGAACCCACGACCCGGTGATTCCCTTCGCTCTCCTGCTCCGACGCTTAACCGCCTGAGCTTTTTCGGACTCCTAAGGGCTAGAGTTAGTTAGTTAGTTAGTTCGGGTTTAACGTCCACAGCACCGAGGTGATCATGGACGGCCCTGACGGGCGGGTTATGGGGGACAGGGATATCTATTGCCTATGGAGTACGACCTGAACACTGATCAACTCAGGCGCACTCCAACTGTGCCACTTTGATTTACCAGGACCTTTCAACGGATATGCTATTGAACAAATCCGTTTTTCCCCCCTGGATTGTGAGTCCAGCTACCGGGGCCGGGACGGGATTCGAACCCACGACCCGGCGATTCCCTTCGCTCTCCTGCTCCGACGTTTAACCGCCTGAGCTATTTCGGACTCTAATAAGGGCTAGAGCCGAGGTAAAAGCTATTTATACTCCAAACTCTAGGTCTTCAAGCAAAGCAGAAAGTAGCTGGTATAACGGCCTTTCTAGGGCTTTATCACAGTCAGCTAGGTGTCTTAATTAATCTGTTCGTGCGTAAAACATGCAATTACGCCCGGAAATCAAAGCAACAGGTTTGTACGGTCACCGCGGACCCATAGTTAGTTTAAGAGTTAACCCATTCAGCCTTGACGCACTACAGCAGGAGATGGGTCGACCATGATAATTCAAGGGTAGTGCCAGATTAGCTTGGCGCCTGTCGGCGCCAAGCTAATCTGGCACTGCCTTTGAATTAGCACGGTCGATCCATCTCCTGCAACTGATGCATAGCCATTAGATGACGTGTCCAAAATTTGGGAAATACGGCCGTCGGGCTGAATGAGTTAAGAGTTAAACTTTAATGCGCAGGCGGCATACCTTCTAATGAACTCATGCGTCTGCAGAGGCTCATGACCATCTAAGCTACTTGCACATGGGATTTTGAACACTTATCTTATTTTCTTAACCCCTTCACCGGTGATCACGAATTTCGCGTCAAAGAAGACTTCACCCTGACCGGCATTGTCGTGAAGAACAAAAGATGGAAATGAGACAAACACTACTAGGCATAAAGAACGCAGGACTAACAAGAGACATATAAATCCTCACGAGCCCCCGCGACAGCGGGAGGGGGGGGGGGGGGGGCTCGAAAGGATTTATGTCTCTTGCAGCTGGGCATAGCGCTTGCCTTGCCGCGGCAGTTCAGGTGTTCATTTGAAACAGATACATTTTTCTCACTGCACCAACAGCTCAGGATGGTTCAACTCAGGAGCTGACTGCATGAATCTTTCCAGTCAAAATTCACTAAGCGATGTGACATAGATGCTCATGAGCTGCTGCGGCTGCCGGCTGCAGGCACCAATGCGAATCTATGCCAAGTTGTCAAGGGACTTTTAATCCCTAACTAATCCCTTCAAACCTTCACTGTCATTAGTCTGACTAGCCTGTGTTTGAAATTAAAACATAAAAAATATATATATTTTGACGTCGTTTAAATAATGGATGCAAAGTGGTTTTAACAAGAAGGTACAGAGCTTCATGAGCCCCGCAACTGCGGGGACTCAGGAGGGTCTATGGCTCATGCTGTTGGGTGTTATTTTTGCATTTAGGCAGCGGTGATTAATTTAAAAAAGGGAGAGAGAGACATATCAACTCTAGAGCACTTGAGGAAATATACCTCCCCCCCCCCCCCCCCTGCCGCTTCAGTTTCTGGACTATTCACGATTTGCCTGAATCCGTCCTGTAGATGGGGTACATTTGATCCAGTTCCTGGCATTTCGCCTTCTGAACGTCAGAACCGGAAACGTGCCCAGAGGCCCCCATACCCCACATGTGGTTGTGGTCAGACGAGACGCACTCCAGGGGGTCAAACGTCTTCTTAACCGCCGTCTCAAACTTTCCCGGCACAGACACGGGAAATCCTTCGAAGTCACGTGACGAAAGCGGAAACACGTCATCTCTGGCGTAGACCAGTCGGTTGAACTCGTAGTCCGTCAAGGTCCAGATGTAGTGTTCGTCAGAAGCGCAGAAAAATACATCCATACCCGGGTATTGCGGGTTGACGGGAAGGCGACCCGGGGTGGCGAAGAACTTCCAGTGTGCCATTTTCGGGTCGACCGGTGCCATGTCGTAGCCGGGCAGACAGGACAAGACCTAACAAAGACAAGATAAGTATTGTCACATTCGGCTTTGCGTGAAGTGGGACCGGTAGGCATTCGCCGCAAGGAAATTCAGAGGGCGGGAGAAGAGGGTAAGTGGAGAGGGGAAAGAGGTATTGAGGTGGGTAGAAATTTATGAGATGGGGTGGGATTGGGAAGGGAAGCTATTTGAGTAGGTTAGTTAGTTAGTTATTTGGGCTTCACGCCGAGCAGGCGACTGAGGCCATCTTGAGTGGGAAAAGAAATGGGCACGCCACCATCTACAGATTTCAAGCTTACAAATAGGTCGACTTTTATGAGGGTTTCTCATGGGGACGTCAGGCATGAAGTTATGGTCGCGACGAACGACTCCGAACAACGAACGAGAGCCAGGTCACGGTGGATGACCATTAAAAACCAAATGCATAAACAACACTCCAAACATCTCCAAGAGGCATAGATCCGCATGAGCCCGGAGGGCTCATGAGGATCTATGCCTCTTGGAGAGTTTTGGAGTGGCTGTGCTTATGGTACAAACCGGTTATCCGCCGTGACTTGGCTCTTGATCGTTGTTGGGAGTCGTTCGCTGCAAAGGAAACCTCACTATATGTTTATTTTTGTCAGTAGTAATAGAAAGCAGCACCGGCATTTTGCGAAGACACAGGAATTTTATAGTAGTGTATGAAGTGATTTGACTGAAAATCATTACAGAAGGAGGTCAGATGATGGTTTTCTCCCTCGAATTATCGGATTGGTAGGAGAGATAATTATCCGGTTTGCTGACATGTGGAGCACACGTCAATTTAATAGGCGTCAGATGCGGTAAGCATGACGCGCAGTCCACTTCGACCGCTGTTAAATCACCTTTCAGCCCACCAAAAATAGTTGGTAGAAGGAGGCGCTTGGTATAAACAGATTACGCCAGGGGTTCTCGTGGATTACGGAAAAAATGTTCACCTCGTATGTTACTGGGTGGCGCCGGGACGCTCGGAGAACTTTGCACTCCGGGCTTCACCCAATAACATACCCGGCGAACAATTTTTCTGTAATCTATGTCTATGCAGAATGTCATCCAGTAAGTCATTGTGTCAGACATGACCTTGATCACTGGCAGTGAAAGAGTTAATTTTCATTTCATGTTTTGTCCTCTTAACTCATTCTGCCCGCGACACACCACAGCAAGATATGGCTCGACCATGATAGTTCTAGGGTGGTGGCAGAATAGCTTGGCGCCTATCATGGCCGACCTGTCTCCTGAATTGTAATGCAGTCCTCAGAGGATAACTCCAAAATGTGGGTATTTCGTACCTCGGGCAATGAGTTCAAACAAGAAAGGGTATTATCATATCTTAAAGTAAGTGACGTGTCGTTTTAACCGACCTCAAGTTTACTGACAGGTCAAGGGCAAATGGACCTCCTGATACAATGCAGTGAAGTTAAGAGAAACTAGGGGAAATGGCTGGTGTGTCAAGCAGGTTGGAATGATACGAAGGTTTAACCCCTTCGCTGTCAGTGATCAGGAGTTTTTGCGTCTGAAACGTCTGTAAGCTGACTGACAGTGAAGCGTCAGGGCCGAGGAACATAGCTGTGAATGGGACAAAAACAGGCATATAGAGCACAAAACGAACAAGAGACGCAACAGTCGATGAGGCTTATGAGTTTTTTTGTGGGGTTTTTGGTGTCTTTTTCAGTTGGGCCAGCGTTTGCCGTGCTGCGGCAGTTAAGGGTTTAATATTTTACCCCCTCTTGGGCACGAAGCCACCGGTACAGTAAGCAGCTGCGGTGGTCACACGCACACGGAGGCTGAGTGCACTTTTAATACGTTCTACCCGAGGACCGAAATTCCCAAATTTTGAAGTTGCCCTCTGAGGGACTGTATCGCCATTCTAGAGACAGATCGAGCGTGATAGTTCAAGGGTGGTGCCAGAATAGCTTGGCGCCTATGGGCGTCAAGCTATTCTGGCACCACCCTTGAACTATCAATATCATGCTCGATCCATGTCTTGTTGTTGTTGGGACTGAATGAGTTATGTTTACACAGACCGTGTATCGCTGTGTCCGTGGCACAATTTAAGGTAGAGAACCTCTTTGTTTATTCAATCATGGTCCTTAAACCCTTTCCTTACCAAAATTGACAGATATCCAACCGCAAGAGGCTTAGATGCTCATGAGCCCCCTCAGTTGGTTGTGGTTGTACATGACACAACGTTTAGCATAAATTGTGACATGATAAAGTATGCATGAGATTCAGTCGCTCTTGCTGAGGCCACTTTGTATCTGTGCTGTTTTGACGTCTGGGGACCTTTGGGGTTGAATGTATGCAGTCTGCAGTCTAGATATAGTGAGTTTCTGTGTCATGCCGGATGAATCACTCAGTTCAATATTGGGTGTCCCTGACACACGTTTAGATTTTCACCACACGAACGGATTCATTCCTGAGTTTGAGTGTGGTACTTATGTTTGGGAATATGTCTCTGCCTTGTACGTGTCAGTTGAAGAGGACAGATCGATCACGACACTTTAAAGGTAGCACTCCAGATTTAGCTTGACGCCATTACGGACGAGAGACCAGAAAGGTGACTGCCAATTAAGCTTGTAAACTGCAAAGAAATTCAGGATAAAAACGCACGCTTAGTAAGTGCAAGTAAAAATGCAGTTTATTAAATGTTAACCCCAAAAGCAAATGCTCTGTGTTGTACTTTTACAAAATAGACACAGGTACAGGTAGAAATAGACTCCACGTATGCTTATCTTTTGGGGGCGAGGAATAGCCCAGTTACTTTTCGCCTCCAACAGATAAGTACTAAGTACAAGTAGTCTATGTCTGTCTGCATATCAGTTTTGAAAAATAAAATTTAAAATGACAATTTAAAAACAAATTAAAAAAATAAACAAAATTAAGAAATTTAAGAAATGTAGAAATTGTAAGAAATTCAAGATATTTTGGAAAAATGTTTCACTTTCACTTTGTAAGCTTGTTTCTTTGTTTGTTTGCTTGTATGTTTGGTTGGGTTTTTTGTTTGTTTGTTTTTAGGGGGGGGGGGTATTTTACTTTACTTATTTATTTTTTCATTTTATTTTTTATTTTTATTGTATTTTATTTTATTTTATTTTATTTTATTTTATTTTTATATTTATTATTTATTTATTTATTTATTTATTTTATTTTATTTCTTAATTTTATTTTTTATTCATTTGTTTATTTATTTATTTTTTATTATTTATTTATTTATTTATTTATTTAATTATTTCTTATTTTATATTTTATTTATTTATTTATTTTTATTTATTTATTTATTTATTTATTTATTTATTTATTTATTTTTTTTTTTTTTTGGGGGGGGGGGGGTTGGTTGTTGTTGCTGTTTACTGACCGACGCCGAGATTATTTGCCATTATGTAAATGTCACAGTCGATTCATTGTCTGCTGTAGACTGGCAGGATGTAACAAGTTTGCATTGGAAGATACATATTGTGTCGAGTATTTTTTCCGGGCATGAAGTGGCTTCTTGGCGTATAAGTGTGGTTGTACATGACACAACGTTTAGCATAAATTGTGACATGATAAAGTATGCATGAGATTCAGTCGCACCACGAGCTCTTTAACTCATTGAACCCGGAGGTCTATGTCACAGAGACAAATTGACTATGATAGCTCAAGGGTGGTGTCAGAATAGCTTGGCGCCTAAAGGCGCCAAGCTATTCTGACACCACCCTTGAACTATCATGATGGTCGATCCACACCCTCTTGTACCGTGTCAGGGCTTTATGGGTTAACAGAAGAAGCACATGTACAAAGGCAGTTGCCCATAACATGCTGAGACACATTTTCTGTCGAGTATAGGTTTCAGGGCATGAAGTGGCTTGTTGGCGTGTACGCTTGGTTTGCATGTGACACAACGTTCAGCATTAATTGTGACATCGTGATGAAGCATGCATGAGATTCAGTCGCACCACAAACGTTTTAACTCATTAAACCCGAAGGCTGAAATTATCAAATGTTGAAGATTTCCTATCAGGTCTATGTCATAAAGACAGCCTTGACCATGCTAGTTCAAGGGTGGTGTCAGAATAGCTTGGCGCCTAAAGGCGCCAAGCTATTCTGACACCACCCTTAAACTAGCATGGTCGTTGCACACACTGTCGTATGGTGTCAGGGCTTTATGGGCTAATGCAACAAGCACATGTAAAAAGGCAGTTGCGCATAATGTGATGAATACTAAAGCCGGCATATCTTAGCTTTTAGTACCATCATACTTAAGGAAATTGATAGCGTGTATCTATTTATATCGACCTGAATGTACTAGGTGATTTTGTACTTTTATCAGTAATAGTATAATAGTGTTACTGTGTGGAAAACAATGAGTGATCCACAATCTAAATCCATGTTGTAAATAGTTTTGCTTGTTTTTTTTTATTTTTTATTTAATATGCTTGTGCCTGTTGACGCAATTCGACTTTCCGGTTGACTTTCATTATTGCTTCAGGGCCATCTATGTGAAAAAAGAAAGCAAAAACAAAAACAAAAAAAATAAACAAAACAAAAACCAAACAAACAAACAAACAAACAACAAACAAACAAACAAACAGAACAAACGAACAAACAAACGAACAAATAAACAAATCTTCAACCTGCAAACAAACAAGCGAACAAACGAACAACATGCAACAAAATTAAATAACAAACAAACAATCAACAGGCGAACAAACGAAGAAACAAACACGCATATATCTTTGGGACACTAATTTGTGGTCTTATCTTAACCCATGGGACCACTGTGAACAGTACCGGCACAAGAGGTTTAACCCGTTCAGACCCGAGAAAATGTGAACACCACCCAACCGCAAGAGGTATAGATCCTCTTGCTGACACCACTTTGTATCAATGTTCCTCTTGGGAAAGCTAGGACATTTTGGTGTTGAATCAGTTAAAGAATGCACCTTCTGCGTCAACTGGTACTGAACGGAAAAAATTGGACTTCCTTAACTCATTCTACCCCAGACACACTACAGCAAGATAAGGATCGACTATGATAGTTCAAGGGTGATGCCAGAATAGCTTGGCGCCTATGGGCGCCAAGCTATTCTGGCATCACCCTTGAACTATCACGGTCGATCTGTGTCCTGCAATGCAATGCAGTCTTCAGAGGGCACCGGCAAGATTTGGGGATTTCGGTGTTGGGGTAGAATGAGTTAATGACTTCCTTACATAAGCCGTGTACGGGCGGCACGTCTCGAATGAGTGAATTGGTTGTTACTGCGTTGCTGTGATCAAGCAGTTACGATTATAACTCATTCAGCTCAACGCACGTATTTCCCATCGACATCTAACGACTATGCACCTGTTGCAGCAGATGGATCGACCATGATAATTGAAGGGTAGTCATTGTGCCAGATTAGCTTGTCGGCGCCAAGCTAATCTGGCACTACCCTTGAATTATCATGGTCGACCCATATCCTGCTGTAGTGCGTTAGGGCTGAATGGGTTAATTTTTTTGGGGGGGAAAGAGAGAGAGAGAGAGAGAGAGAGAGAGAGAGAGAGAGAGAGAGAGAGAGAGAGAGAGAGAGAGAGAGAGAGAGAGAGAGAGAGAGAGAGAGAGAGAAGAAAAAAAAAACCCTTGAAAGCGTGCCTCACCTGCATAGCTCTCTGCATGTCCTCCACAAAGAGAACAATGTCAAGGTCATCATCCCATGGAATCATTCCGCGGTGACGCCACGCGCCCAGCAGTGTTCCCCCGCACAAGAAGTAGGTCAAGTTGGCCGCACGGCACGCGAGGTCAAAGGTCTGGAATAAAGTCACCATGACCTTCCAGTCCTCTGGGTGCATCACGGGAAGAAAGCTTTTGTATTTAGGCCACCTGGCGGTGGACTGCAGCAACCACGATCTCGCCTGGTAGGAATGTCTGGTGAAATTCTCAGTGCTCTTCGAAGCTATTTCTTCAAAACCGTTGACTGCCTTTTCTACATCTACGCCGCCAACACGTTGCACAGATTTCAAATACTTCGTCAATATTTTCAAGTACTCGGAGTCACTTTTCTTTAAAAGCCGTTCCTCAAAGGTTAGATACTTCGTGGACGCGTCGCAGGTTACGTTGAGGTCTTGCATTTTGTACTCGTTCATGACTTTCCGCATTTGGGTTACGTTAGGGTTCGGGATATCAGCCAATATGCGAGGTGCGGACACTACCACACTGAGGGTAACGGCCGCTATCACCAGGCACAACAGCAATAAAGTGCAGCTTCGTTTCCTGCAGCGCCTCATCATTCTCATGACGTGTCGCAGTTTTGTTGTTGTTGTTGTTGGTTTTCTTGTTGCTGCTGTCTTTGTTGCTGGTTTCGGGCTCCCAGGTGTCACCATTTATATTGACCTGCACAAGGAGAGGTGCAAACCCAATGGGCAGAAGGCACGGTTGTGCGCGGGCCAACGGCGACCGACGTCGGCCCTATGCCTTCTGCGCATCGAAAAATCAGGGAGGTCAAACTGCCCAAGGAAAGTACAAAAACAGAATCGATATTTGTTTACGATGATAACAGATGCCTTTGTTCCCATTGATGTACGGCCTATAACTGTCTCCAGGCCAAGAAGATGGGAGCACGTTCCAACTGAAAGAGACCTAGATCCCCATGACCCCCGCTGTTGCGGGGGCTCATGGGGCCGGGGTCTACGACTATTGCTGACACAACTCTGTTCCTGATCCACGGACGGCTTCAGCTCCTTGGCATTGAATTTAGAGTTTAGCCGGAGCACACAGCTGTGATATCACTTGCCGTGAAAAGATTACGTCAGCTCGCGCATGACTCGTTCATCTATAATACTAACAGGTAGAGATTGACGATGCTAGTTCAAGGCTGGTGTCAGGATAGCTTGGCGCCCATAGGCGCCAAGCTATTCTGACACCACCCTTGAACTGTTCACTTCCATCTCTCAACTCAGCTGTAAAGGAGCCTTCAAATGACAACCCCAAGATTGGAAAACATCAGCGAATTCGGCTAAGTGTGTTAAACTTTTATCCAGAAATCGACTCTTACCCCCGACATTGACACCCCTGACCAAACCCTCGAGGCGACAAGAACCACTGGCAAAGCCTAACTCATAAATAACGATTTTGTCTTCAACTGTAAAAAGTATAAGCGTTAAGTATACCCTTGAAAGGACTCCAAACTTTACGTGTGACGCAGCGATTCATGGGACGTAAATATCCATACTTCTGACTATCAGTAAACAACCTCGTGTGAATTGCATTAGCCAAGAATTTATCCCACGTTTTTTTTTTTAAACATATTTTCAGTCATTCTTTTGTATGAAGTTGGTAAAATTGTATGAAATTGGTAAAATAGGCCGAACACAAAGCGTGCATATAGTTATTTTGTTACGTAACCCCCGCAATTTTTATTAATCCATCTTTGTGTTTCTTCGTCGTTTCAAATACGCTCATTACGTTATAGCGCCTTCGCTTTAGCTGAATTTTCCTGTCGTTGAAATTATCTAACTTATCCAATTATTTAGTTATGTTTTGCTTGAAACTGATGCCAGCGGTATCACAGAACACGTACATATAGTTTTTTTTTTGGTTTGTTTGTTTGTTGTGTAGCTCCATAAATTATTTATTTATTGGCATAGTTTTATTTAGAGGGTTGACTGAATGAAGATTAGGGTGGTTTGCACCGAGAAAATTGGCGAAAGATTTATTTAGGGGATAACGCTTTGCTCAGCGAGTAACGTTGTCATCGTAACATGTAACAATGGGGTCTACCTTGGTAATATGTGACAAAGGGACTCACGTTGCGAGAACGAGCAACCAGGGGAAAAAAAGCGAATAGAGCCAGGCCAATGAGAACAAGATGAGGATTTCATCCCAAAGTCTACCGTATTGTTTTGAGCTCAGATGCGTTTATCTTTAAGGAACATTCAGAGTTGTTCATATTTTTAGGCTTATTGTGCTGATCCATTTCCCTCCTCTCTAAGCCAACCTCTGATCAACACACACGTCGGCGCCCGCACAGAAAGACACACGGTGCTTCCCGTCATTAGTACGCTCTGTGGCCTCGTATAGCGACAGGAATTCATCTCCTTCTACTCTAACCCACCCTCTGATTCACACACACTGGTAGACAGAAATAAAGACAGACACACGGCGATTCCCGCTATTCGTAAGTTATGTGATCTGGTGTAGCATAGCTATTCTGAAGAAGAAGAATAGCACGAGCAGCGAAATGACGTCGCTTCAAGCTTCACGTCATGGCGTCATTATTCCTCATCACGACGCCGTGTTCATAGTGACGACTCGATGGTATACGTCACTCGTCGCAGTACTAACATTTGACGTATCAGAGGATGAACAATACGGTAGACTGTGGGATGAAATCCTCATCTTGTTACTGTTTTGAAGTTCGTTTACATTGCACGAGATAACTTTAAAGGTATCATCACAAATCATTTCGATCGAAAGTATAGGCGCCTTAAAAATATACATTGTTATTATTATTATTATTATTATTATTATTATTATTATTATTATTATTATTATTATTATTATTATTATTATTTCTACTCTAGTAATTCTTATTGTAATGTTTGATCAACTTCGACAGACTCGACTCGTCACCGCTGTCACCCTTTCAGAATGCTCTAGCTTGCAGTCACATCTCCCGGTAGACGTTACAGACAGGTAGCTGCCTTCTGAACGCCAACCGAGTACATTACTGCCACTTGGCAAGTTACAACTTTCACTTTGCACACTGCTGACAGTTATTTTACGTTGGAAGCCAGCCATGCTTGGTTGAAAACCACGGCAAACAAACAAATACGGCTCGACCATTTTTTGTATATATATATATATATATATATATATATATATATATATATATATATATATATATATATATATATATATATATATATATATATATATATATATATATATATATATATATATATAAACCACACACAGGGAAAAAAGTTCATATACCTTAACTTACCGCTCTTCAGTCAGCGGAGGATACAGCAAAGAGAACAAAAAAGTCCAGGTAAGATCCAAGGCACTTTTAGAACAAGAAATATTAAACATCACCAGCACATGACAACGCAGCAATGTACCCCAAAAAGTACAAAGTTGCGATTTCCCAAACTTTAACAATGCTTATCAGATCGCCAGGCAGGCAGTTCACCAGTTAGTCACGTAGTTAACTGTCGATTAACTCATTCAGCCCCGACTCACGACGGCAAGACATGGATCGAGCATGATCATATAGTTCAAGGGGGTGCCACCTTTGAACAATCATGCTCAATCTGTCTCTAGAACAGAGTACAGTCCTTCAGATGGCAATTTCAAAATTTATGGGAATTCGGTCCTGGGGCAGAATGTTTTAATGCTGTTAGTTCCCGCAGTCACGCACTACACGTCAACAATGAACAATACTGTCGATCACGAGCTACACGTCGACAATGAGCAATACTGCAGATCATCCCCGGCATCATCTCATCTAAGGAGTGGCTCTTCCGGCACGCCACGCTCAACCTCACTGCCTGCGCTAGTGCACTCAACGAAGGGCCGGAGTACCAGGAAGCTTCAGGCCCCACATTCCGAATGATGTGTACTTTTTAGAAACCATTTTGGACTGCTTTCACGTTAATGATGTAGTTCTACTACTTTTGTTTTTAAAATGACTATGAAGTTATATACTAGTAAGGTGGTGACTGTTTATGCCGGAGCGACTGTCTGAACTACACTGGCGCTGTACTATGGCGGCGACGGGCCCCCAGGTGCTGTTTGACCGTTGTTCAGTTTTATGTTGCCTAGATCGGAGATGTTCTCCGTATCGACGCGGGTATTTTGTTTCTGTTGTTAACTTGTTTTATGTACTAGTTTTAGCCAAGTAGGAACTTCCGTAATAAAGAACATTATAATAGTGTGTTAAGGGGGCATAGGGCTGTCTTAGCGGTATTCTGTTTTTGTCAGGGATGTTCGGGTCGGGATGAGGCCACTGGCGCTGGCCATTAGATGCCTTGGCGACGGGCTTCACCCGTCCAGAGCCGCCATTGTCCATTGTGTAGCTCTGTGATTGTAATTTGTGGAATGAGCGAGTGAGTGAAGGTAAGCAGCACCTGTGGTGGCAAAAATGTGAATTTCCCCATGAGGGATTAATAAAGTATTATTGTATTGTATTGTATTGTATAACAGAAGCCAGCTTGCCCATTTTCGGGAAAACAGCGAGAAGTTGACCTTGCTGTATTGCAAGGAAAATCTCGCTCCTCCAGGAAAATAGACACACCCGTTCCCGACATCGAATGGATCATTGTAGGTGTCAGGGCTAAGCGCAGGGTCTCACGAGAATCTATGTAACTCACCGCTTTTCTGACCGTTGGCTCAGGCCGAATAGATGGTATAACATGTATACGTAAATCTGGCCGCAAGTTAGGCCGTAGGAGAGCCGGCTCATCGGAGAGAGAGAGCATGCTGTCTTTGTCTATGGGCACACCCATTTTTCAAGATCACAACAATAAGCAACAGCAGTGCTGCCGCCACAGACACGGCAAAAGCTAATACACCCATTGGATTAACACTGGTAGTGTGTACACCCGCAGTTATGTGCTACACATCACCACCACAGCAAAAGACCGCATGCCCACTCACGAGGAAAGGGAGACTCTCATAGCTTGACAGAGTCATTCTTGCTCCTCCAAAGAATAGACACACCGGCCCCCGTCATATAAGGACAGAAACTGGAAATGGTCATTTTACGAGTTAGGACATATTATATATAACATAGATCACCATGAGCCCTTGCAGCTCAAGAAATTCAATGCCCTCCGCCGCTTGTCTGACTCAGTGTTGGCTAACTTAAGGAACAGCAGACAAAGGGGAGAGGAACCGATACTAAGCTACGGTCGCAGGGGTTTCCCCAATTCTGCGCCTCTCTCCTTCTCTCCGGTCACTGGGCTCGGTTAACTCATTCAGCCCCGACACACGACAGCAAGACTTGGCTCGAGCATGATAGTTCCAGGTTGATGTCAGAATAGCTTGGCGCCCATAGGCGCCAAGCTATTCTGGCATCACCCTAGAATTATCATGCTCGATCTGTCGGTAGAACTGTAATACAGTCCTTCAGGGGCAACTCAAAAAATTGTGCGCAGGCCAACGGCGGGTGACGTCGGCCCGATGGCCTTTTGCGCATGGGATAGTGCATCGGATCTGACGACTCTTTAAAATGTTCTTAGTTTGTCTTATAATTTCGCTGGACTGCACCGTGTATACCTCTTTTTTTTTCTTTTCCCCTTGGTTAATTCTTTGGCAGGGCTAACTTAGCTCGTGAAGCTTGACTGTCACAAAAAAAAAAATTCTTTCTCCTCTATTGTATGTAAAAGAGTGCCACCGATTCGCACCAGGCGCAACAGTAAACTACCGTCACAAGTGCCGACCACATGTACTGTGAAAAAAAGGGTAGAAAAGTATTCGTTGAGGTAAGACAACACTGAAAATGCCTGGTATTAGTAAATCCCAAATTGTAACAACCCATGGCCGCACGAAGCAGACAGCTGCCGGTGGAGTTCACTTTTCTACTAAAGATTAACCCATTCAGCCCTGACGCATTACAGCAGGAGATGGTTCGACCATAATAATTCAAGGGTAGTGCCAGATAAGCTTGGCACCTGTCGGCGCCCATTTATCCCTCTGATCCATGTCCCTCCTCTCTGTCGCAACCTCTGATCAACACACACCGGCGCACACAAATAAAAACGGTCACATGACGCTTTAGTACGCTCTGTGGGCTGATGTTGCGACAGGAATTCTGAAGAAGATCAGCACGAGCAGCAAAATGACGTCACTTTAAGCTTTACGTCATGGCACCGCTAGTGTACACTGTGACGAATTTGATGTCAATTCAGAAACATTGTATAATGCTGGCATCTGGTGCTTTGCGTCAATTTAGGAACATTGTGTAACACTGACGTATTTGGCGCCTTTAATTAAGTCATCGTCACTGTCTGATCCTTCCTGAAGTAGAGAATGTTTACTTTTTAATTTTTCTACAATGAATTACGTTTTACGAAAAACTTGTTAAACAGGTACAAAGTCGGCTAACGATCTCTTTCAATGTCCATCTCCAAGACAGCTAAATCATCCAAAATTCCAAGTGAATATAAAGAAAATTACGGACTCAAATGCGGGTCAAACTACTTTTATATAAAAGGCAATTATTCTCTTTAACGAGTCAATCCATTAATATAATTATGCTCGGAGGCTGGCCGGAATACTTTTCGATCAAAGCATTTCCTACAGTTTCGGGCCTGTACATACACAAACACCGGAGATACACGTGTTTACACACACACACACACACACACACACACACACACACACACACACACACACACACACACACACACACAAACACACACACACTCGCGCGCACACACACAAACACACACACACCACATACACACACACACACACACACACACACACACACAAACACACACACACACACACACACATACACACACACACACACACCACATACACACGGCGCTTCCCGCTAAATGTAAGTTCAGCAGCACGGTTAGCGTAGATAGATATAGCGTAATTTGTATTGTTTTACTTACTTTCTTGTCATAATTCATAGTCTGCCCGCCCATCACAATACGGTAGACAAAAACAATAATCGTACTTACGATGCAAGTCATGCATCTGCTACACTGACGCGGATCGTGTAGGCCCAGGTACTAGTTTTGTAGCAGAGGCACACCATAAAAATAAGAGATACCGATCTTTATGAGCCCCCAGTAATTGCTCATTAGGATCTAGGCCTCTTGTAGAATCCATTAGTTGTATTCCTGCCGCTTATGTAAAAGTGATTATCAGTTAAAACTTATTCAATGCTTTGAGGAAATGAAATTATTGCGTCTGCCACGCGATGCAGTTGGCCACTTGACAAAGGAAACTCAGCGACAGACGTACGAACGCAAGAGGCATAGATCCTCATGAGCCCCCGCAGACGCGGGGGCTCATGAGGATCCATGCGTCTTGTAGGGCCCGTTCGTGTATGTCTCCGACTAGACAGAGTGAGGAAATAGGGAGAACACGCTAGTGTGACCTGGTTATTCTAGGAACGGAACTCCTTCAGCGACCAGCAGTGACTGAGGCGCAGACACCATAATTATTGTGATTATATTAACCCTTTCACTGCCGAGAAAAAGTGAACGCAATCCAACTGCAAGAGACGTAGATCCTGTAGAGTCCCCGCGGAGACCAGTTTGTATCCATGAAGTTTCTTGGACGGATTTGTCTTTTCTTTAGTGTTTGAATGAACGGATTTCTGGAATAAAAATCATGCACGTACAGTAGTAGGGAAGGGGTTAACTCTTTCGAGACGTGCCGCATCCTGATTCGCGGCTTTACGCCGCGAATCCGGATGCGGAACATCTCGAAAGACATAATAGATGCTATCCCTGAAACGGCTGCACATAACATTATTTGAAGTTTTATCTGGGAAAACTACACTTAAAATAAAGCCAACTCTCCTCATCCCAGTCGCATATTTGGCAGCTATAAGTAATTTAGTCATTCGCGATGAGGAGTTAGTCCCTTCAGAAAAAAAGAGGTGGTGTGATTTACTTGTCATTTCAAAAATTGCTTCAAACATCCCGTGGTTTCATTCAGCCCGCTCAATTCGCAAATGGCGTACATGAATCTTCAATGGTTTCAGGGATTGATTATAACAAACATTCTCTTTTTGTTGTAATTGTGTAACGGAAACGGATTGTTATTGTTTTGTTTTGTTTTTTAAATGTTAATGTGTGCTCGTGCAGTAGCGGACAACACTGAATTTGCTGAATTTGCACATTCATTAGTTGGCAAATGGACAACAGTGGATTATTGTGTCTTCCTTCACTCTTGCCACGCTTGATTACTTTAGCCAGTGGGATTTAATTACTTTTTCAGACATGCAGTGATCAGCGCGGTAGAGTGACACCCATGTTGCATGACTTAAGCTCTAAGAGGCCAGCTAAGACCGACTGCTCCTTACCCCGTGTGTGAACTTAGAGTTCACACCCACTCATACTTTATAGTATCTTTATCTACGGTCTATGTTCTCCCTAGTTCACAGACCGGCTAGTCTGTCCAAGTAGTGGTTGACATCTCTTATATCACAGCCATTCTCAGTTTTCTTTCCAGTTTCCACTTTTACACAGCCGAAAAAATAAAACTTAGCACTGCCCTATGGGGTTGGTGTTTTGGGTATGGTGGGTAATCTCACGGTTAAAAACAAAGAAAGGCTCACCTGTCTAGCGTTCCTATTCTTAACCGCTGCAGACCAATGTTTACGTTTACCCTCATTTTAATTTGCAATCTACGGGAACTGCATGATATTGCATCGCCAAATATTAACCCTCGACAGAAAAAAAGTCACATCTAGTATCCTGCTAAGCCCTGGTGGATATTTTTCCATCCACAATGCATAAAACATTTACCTGTCTCAAGACACACAAATTACAGGATTGAATACATGAGTTTTTATTAAACATAAATGAACACATTTCAAACATGTACAGTAAAGTTTTCCTGTAACAGAAACGTGAACAAGACAAAAAGGATTCCCATGATAAGTAATACCAACATGATGGCTAAACAATTCAGGCAACAATCAGTGCTCAGGTCTTCTGAACATTTCACAGAGGCCTTCTAGAAAATGCACCCAATATCCTGTAGATTACGCACAGTAAAAATGAAGTTGGTTGGGTTATTTCTCTGTGATTAAAGAAGTAATGAAAGAAACCAATAGCGGTCTATTGTTTTGTTTACAAAATGCTTGAAGAATAAATGTGTGAAAGAAAACTTAAATGTGAGTGCTTGCTGACTTTTTACTTTGTCAGTAAAATTTGGGGAAAAAAATCAAAGTAAACAAAGGCGATATTAGGTGAAGACACATCAATGAAATATAAATCACGACAACACAAAATAATCTTAGTGGCGTCCCCTTTGAGAAACAACAATAAAAAGTTGAAGGAGCCAGAAACCCATCTACAGTATGTTACCTGTAATCTATAGAAAAAGGTATAAGTCAGGTAACATCCACCTTGGCCTGTTCTTCCACTTTATTCCGTTGCACAAGCTACAAAATAAGTATTGAATTAATAAGAAAGGGACTGACGGTTCAATCATGCCGAAAAAAAAAGAGTTACAATATCTCCCGTAGATTACATGTAATTTACGGGATTACCAGTAAACGGTTTAAAGGGTCATCAACCTGAAACTTCTTTCTTCAAAATACTGTAATATGCATATGAAACGTTCATTAATAATCAACTCGAGATTTATGAATTAAAAATAAATACCAACCCATCAATCAAAGTGGCAAAGGCGAATCGCACTTTTAAGCGGAGGGCAGATACAGTTCAATCAAATCATACAAATTGGGGATCGTGCACACCACCTGATTCTTCCCTCTCTGTGTCGGCTCATCGATTTTCATTAGGACGAATTGAAATTATATCCACTCTGACTTTGTCTGCCTTTGAAGGCCATTTGAACGACACGGTTTTGCTGCTTTTTTGTGTGATGAAAGTGATATGCGCGTCACCGTCAGGATCAAGTTCAAGTATTTTACCAATGAACCATTCGTTGTCATAAAGAGCGACGACAAACTTCTCTTCTTTGAGTTCCGTTGTTTTCCTGGGCTGATTAATGTAACTCACTGACCGGCGTCATCGTGTGCCGGTGTCACGGACGGGTTGTACTGATGAAATGTGAAGTTCTGACCATCTTTCACATCGACACAAGAAGACTCCAGTCTCATGACTTTCTCCAACGGCAAAGCATTCATCACAAAAGCATGATGCTTGTTTTACCTAAACAAGGCTCTTTACAACTATAACAACTTGTATGTATACATGTGTATTGTTCCTTTAGTGGTCGTGACGTTTGAAGGTCCTGTACTGCTTTCCACGTGTCCGCGGCACAGCCAGCATTCGTCGCAAATTAAAAGTCAATGGCTGATGATATACTTGGAGTAGGCAAAAAAAGTCAGAATATCCTAAATATTAGCATAGTGCACTTCAAATGTCCTCGTTAGGCTTGCCATTGTAATTTTCCGCTAACTCAATTTGGACCACATTTTAAAATTGCTCCAGAATAACACGTTTCCAAGACTTGAAGGAGACACGAAGAGTATCACTGTTCTGGATGCTTGCAAGTGTGTCGGAAATAGACAGTCTGTCCCTGCAAATGTGTGCGGATTTGCTGTGACCTGAAGAACCAACCTCTTCAGCGCTTTCAGTTTGAGGGCCCTATTTTGATGGCGCTGACACAGACAGGGCGAACGGAGAACAAAACTGCAAACTTGGTAGGCAGCGATAGAATGAAGCCAGAGAAATGTTGTACCCGGGATCTTCTGACAAATATTTTCCATGTATTTGTGCAGACGTAGTCGTTTACAAAACGTTCTTATGTTAATTGTCTGCGCTCATATCCCTGTGTCGCGTATATGATACTAAATTGCTTCACAACGAGGTATGATGTGCACACTTAAATATACTACTATCATGCAATCACACAACAAACTTATCAATAAAACTCACCTTTCTGAAGCGGAAAATGCTCTGAGAGGTACTTTGTCGTACATTTGGCGCTCGGATTGGACATAGCTGCCCCCAAAGGAGCTTAATTACATGTGTGCTGTAATCTACGGGAAATCAGTAGGTTACTGAACAAGTAACAAAATTGATCGCCAATTCAATAATAATGCAGACTTAGAATAGACAACGACAAATAACTGTATGTTGTTTTCTTTGACTTTAAGTCAAATGATTTTACTCCAGCACAGACATCCGTATGTTACATTCGTGTGGTCCAATTCCAATTTTGGTCGCTTAAGTTATTCTTGTTTTCTTTTTTTTCAAAGGTACACCCAAACTGCTTTGCACAAAAAAAAGTAAACACATGGGCCTCTTAAATAATGTTAGTTTGATGGGTCAGACCCATGTAGTTTGGCCACTGGAAGCAACCAAAACAAGCCTCTCGTATGTTACTGAAAATTCCAGACACTTGCACATGAACGCACAGCTCCTAAACGAGCCGATGTCCGGCATGAAAAAGACTTTAAAATATGAACTGCTAACATGTTTTCTGTCAGAAAAAGGAGGTTTTTTTCTCTGCTCTGGTGTGCTTTTTTTTTTCTAGAGAGATGTTTTCGACAGTAACTGGATTAACGTAAACGCAGATTTTGCATAACACGAAGGGTTGAGCGTCCACAGCTCGAAAATGTAAAAAGATTCTACTGTTTTGAACCTGAGACAGGCGTACCCATGCTGATCTATCACACAAGCACAATATGAACCAGCGTTCTCACAGTTTTTAAGTTTGTATTGTCCCGGAAATGAAAATGAAAAGAAAAATGTGAATGGCTGTATAGTGTACTTCTTTTCACTCATTCGAGACGTGCCGCCTCCGGATACGCGGCTAAGCCGCGTATCTGAAGGCAGAACGTCTCGATTGAGTTAATTCTGGGTTTCCTCGCACAGTGGTGCAAGTATTACTGATGATGATGTGACCTATTTTGTTGTACCCTGACTCAGTTCAGTGCGTTGATGTATCAGTAAAGGATATACCATCCCAAACGAATCCATGTATTGCTTATGTTGTCGCTTTTTGCCATGCTTGCCTGTTTGATAGAATATTAAGATGTAGAAATTGACTTTTTGTGTCTATGTATTTCGTAGATAAGTGGCGGTTGCTGGTTTTGTAGTGCGCGTGGACGGTTGTGAGCATGCGCGTGTGGATGTTGACATCTTGACACGTTTCTATACATCCAGCACTTTACATTGGCGACCTAAACTTTTAACAGACACCTGGCACCCCACACGCAGCGGACGACGTTACAATTATTGTAATATTGTTTCTCTCTTTTTATCTTTTATTTATCTCTTATTTACACCGACCGCCACGCAATTATTTTCTTTATATATATAAATAAACGTAATATATATATATATATATATATATATATATATATATATATATATATATATATATATATATATATATATATATATATATATATATATATATATATATATATATATATATATATATATATATATATAAACGCAATCTGAATCTGAATTTAGATGTAAATTATGGAGTCTGCCACGCGATACATGCCTCTTGCTCGCGAAGAGTTGCTCACTGACATCCACAGCTTAACATGTCAACTCATTCAGCCCCGATACGCCACAGCAAGACATGGGTCGAGTAAGATAGTTCAAGGGTGGTGTCAGAATAGCTTGGCGCCCATAGGCGCCAAGCTATTCTGGCACCACCCTTGAACTATCATGCTCGATCTGTCTCTAGAATTGCAATACAGTCTATCAAAGGACAACTTCAAAGTTTGAGGATTTCGGTACTGAGGCAGAATGTCTTAATGTATTTACAAGGCATAAACAGTACAACCGCTACGAGGACGCATACAGCAGTGATTGCTGCGTTCCAGTTAAACGGTCTCTCTAGTTTTTACTATAAAGACGCGCAGCCTAGGTCTTTCCTGACTATAAAGGGGCTCAACCTACTGTTCTTGGCCTGATCCTGATTTAGAACTAACTCGTGTTGCTAGTTAAAGGCCCTAAGCGCTCACGGAGCATTCTCAACATTGCACAAAGATGTTTGACGAATATCAACACCTGTTATAAATCAAATGTGTTATAATGCCTCCGAACGAGTGGCTACGGTTGTTATTTCCTTCATAACCGCGTGGTTACACTACTTTGTGTTCCGTTTTACCGCTGGGGCGTATAGGCCGTTCAGCTCCACCAAGCGTCAGAGACCAGATAAAGCTATTTATAACTCCAAATGCCAGGCCAGGTCCTCGAACAAGGCACACAGTAGCTGGCGAACTGACATGCCGGCTTTTGTGGGGCTCTATAACAGTCAGAGTGTAGAGTGTTCATGGAGAAGTAGTACCTTTGACTTTTCAGCCAGCAGCGCCTCTTGGGGCAGGCGGGAGCACTGGTCTTCACATGGCACTCAACTCTCACAGCTGGCTCCAGGTCCTTTACCTAGCCACACCCCGGTAACCGCTTCTGCTGGCGGGCGAAACGTTGTGAGGGGCTGACGCGTCTCTCAGTCAGTTGAAATACTTAGAGAGGAGACGGGCGCCGCCAAGTTCGCCTAAGCCCATTGAAAGGACTGATGGAAAAGCAACAGAATAAGAATAACATGCCGGATCGGTCGGGGCCCGGATCACCAACGACCGCGCACCCCATTGGAGGTCTCCAGGGTGGGGGCGACAAGTGTGTTACTGGAACCAAACCCACCATCAAGCTGCCCACGCAAGGAATAACTATCGGAACTTGGAACGTTCGCACACTCTACCAGTGCGGCAAAGTGAAGGAACTCACCCACGAGTTGAAGCGCTATCGCTGGGACATTGTAGGACTTGCAGAAGTTCGATGGACAGGCTTCGGAGAAACAACAACAGATGAAGGCCATAAAATCTGGTTCAGCGGAAAAGAAACCAAGCACAAACATGGCGTAGCTTTTATCGTGAGGAAAGAGGTGGCTGGAACTGTCATCAGCTGCACCCCCGTGTCAAGCAGACTAATCTCCATCCGCATCTCCGCCCGACCGCACAACATCACTATCATTCAAGTATACGCTCCAACAGCAGATCATGATGATGAAGAATTAGAAGAATTTTACGAACAACTGGACAACATCACCAAGAAAACACCTAAGAAAGACATTCTGACTGTCCTCGGTGACTGGAATGCAAAGATCGGCCCTGACGCCTACCAACAATGGGCAGGAACAGCTGGCAAGTTTGGCCTTGGAGAAACAAACGACAGAGGCCTGCGACTTTTAGAGTTCGCACAGAGTCACCGTCTCACCGTTGCTAATACCCTCCATCCACACAAGAAGTCAAGAACAGTGACATGGCAATCGCCAGGAGGCCTGGTCCATAACCAGATTGACTTCATCTTGCTGCCTCGACGATTCAAATCCAGCGTTAACAAAGCACAAACGAGGTCCTTTCCTGGCGCTGATATTGGCAGCGACCACAACCTCGTCCTCACTAGCCTCAAGTTGAAGCTGGCATTGAAACGAGATAGCAAGAGCCCTCGCATCAGATTCGACCTCCAGAAGCTAAAAGACCCGGAAGTAGAAGAGCTCTTCCAAGCCCAGGTGGGAGGCAGATTTGCAGCCTTGGCTACTTTGGACTGCGACGTAGACACCCTTGCTGGAAATATAAAAGAGGTGTTACTTTCTACAGCAGAAGAAGTGCTGGGGAAGCAGAGGAAGCGCAAACAGCCCTGGGTCACCGATGACATCCTCGATCTCTGTGATGAGAGGAGAGCCTGGAAGAAAAAGAGAGGCCAAGACCTCACATCAGCAAACAAGTACAGACTTGTCAACAAGAAGATCAGGAAGAGGATGAAAGAAGCCAAAGAAGATTGGATTGAAGACCAGTGTTGTAGCGTGGAAGAGGGCATGGCAAACGGCAACAGCAAGAAGGCTTATGAAACGCTAAGGACCCTCACCAAGACTCAACAGCGAACAGCCACAGTCATCGAAGACAGCAGCGGCCAACTCCTTACAGAAAACACTGCTGTACTAAACAGATGGACTGAGTACTGTCGAGACTTGTATAACTACAAGGCTGAGCCAGACACCAGCATCCTCCAAAACAACCAGGCTGGGGCCAGGAAGGCTGAAGACCTGCCAGTGTTAGCTGAAGAGGTGGAAGCAGCCGTACGCGGCCTGAAGGGAGGAAAGTCTCCAGGTGTAGACAACATACCTGCTGAACTGTTGAAACATGGAGGAGAAGTAACAACGAAGGTCCTCACTACACTCTGTCAAAAGATCTGGGAGCAAAAGAAATGGCCAGTAGAATGGACACAGTCTCTAGTGATCCCGCTCCCCAAGAAAGGAAACATGAAACAGTGCCAGAACTACAGAACTATCAATCTGATAAGTCACCCTAGCAAAGTAATGCTTAGAATCATTCTCAACCGCCTCAAAACTTTCGCCGAGGAACTGCTGTCAGAAGAACAGGCTGGCTTCAGAGTTGGAAGAAGCACTGTAGAGCAGATTTTCAACTGCCGCGTCCTGATCGAGAAACATCTGCAGCATCAGCGCGAACTCTACCACAACTTGATTTCAGGAAAGCATTTGATCGCGTCTGGCACGACGGACTCTGGCAAGTCATGAGATCGTTCAACATAGAGGAGGGACTGATCCAAATGATAGAAGCGCTTTACAAAAACGCCTGCAGCGCGGTTCTACTTAACAATCAGTCAGGCGAGTTCTTCAGGACGACGATCGGTGTCCGTCAAGGATGCCTGCTCTCTCCTGTCCTTTTCAACATATTCCTGGAGAAGATCATGCAGGAAACCCTCCACGACCACCATACTTCAATCTCTATAGGTGGCAGATCCCTGTGCAATCTTCGATTCGCAGACGATATTGACCTCATGGCAGGCAGCAATAGTGAGCTCCAAAACCTGACAGACAAACTTTCAAGTAGCGCAGGGTCTTATGGCATGGAGATCAGTACGGATAAAAGCAAAGTGATGATCAACACCACAAGCGACAGCAGCAGCAACATTCACATGAACGGCCAGAAGCTAGAAGAGGTCAATAGCTTCAAGTACTTGGGAGCCACCCTGTCCAAAGACGGTAGTTGCGTAGCAGAGATCCGTATCAGGATAGGTACAGCAACATCCGCAATGGCCAGGCTGGACAGGATATGGCGAAGTAACTCCATCAGCTTCACCATCAAGTACAGGCTTTACAAGTCCCTCGTAGTGTCTATTCTACTCTACGGCTGTGAGACTTGGACACTGCTTGCAGACTCAGAAAAGAAAATCCAGGCCTTTGAGAACAAGTGCCTGAGGAAGTTGCTCCGCATCTTGTACCGCGAGCACAAAACCAACGAATATGTACGGAGCATCGTCACTTCCCTGGTGGGCCCACATGAACCCCTTCTGGCAACCGTGAAACGGCGCAAGCTTGCTTGGTTTGGCCACGTGACCCGACACAACACCTTGTCCAAGACTATCCTCCAAGGCACTCTCGAAGGAAGTCGTCGGCGAGGTCGTCAGAGAAAGAGTTGGGTCGTAAACATAAAAGAATGGACCGAACTCGAGATGCCAGACTTGCTTGCAACCGCCCAAAATAGAACTCAGTGGAGAGCACTGTCTATTGCTGCTGCCTTTCAGTCCCCCCAACGCCCAGTTCGGGCAAGGGACTGATGATGATGATGATGATAACAGTCAGGTGTCCGTAATCTGTCCGTGAGTGAAACATGCAGTTATGCTAGGCCGAAATCTGTGTAAAGGTTTGTACAGTCACAGCGAATTCATAGTTAGTTTAAAAGTTCTGTGTTGACGTCACTTCCTCTGTTTTTCATCTCTGGTGACACGTGATCGCACGATTCGATTGCGCAAAGTACGCGTGCACCCTTCATAATAATAATAATAATTACGGTATTTATAATGCGCTTATCTTATAATAATTATAACTCTAAGCGCGCACTCACAACTCGCGCACGCATGCGCACGCTTTAGACGACTCACGTACAACGAATGGTGAAATATATTGCGACAGTCATCTTTTGTGGGGAGTGTGGTGATATAGTGCTAGAACTGTTGAAAGAGGTGAGTTTTGAGGGCGGACTGAAAGGAGGAGAGAGAGTCTTTCTGACGGAGAGAGAGTGGGAGAGTGTTCCAGGTGGATGGACCATAAACTGAGAAGGCGCGGGGGCCGAAAGTGCTGAGTTTGGTGCGGGGGATGTGGAGACGGAGAGGGTCGGAGGCGGAGCGGAGGGAGCGGGAAGGAGTGTAGGGGTGAAGTAAGTTGGAAAGATAGGCAGGAGCGCAGTTGTTCAGGGATTTGTAGCAGAGAGACAGAATCTTGTATTGGATACGCTGTGGGATGGGAAGCCAGTGAAGAAGTTTGAGCAGGGGTGTGATGTGGTCGGATTTTTTCTTTCTGAGGACGAGGCGGGCAGCATTGTTCTGGATGCGCTGGAGAGTGGAAGTGGTAGAGTGAGGGAGGCCGGAAAGGAGAGAGTTGCAGTAGTCAATGCGAGATAGAATGAGAGAGACAGCAAGTTTGGTGGCAGCTTCGGTGGTGAGGTATTTTCTGATATGACTGATGCGGCGGAGGTGAAAGTAGCATGCCTGGGCAGTGGCGGAGACGAAGCTGGTCATGGTAAGAGAGGAATCAAGAATAACGCCAAGGTTTTTGGCCGAGTCACTGAGGGAGATGGGGGTGCTGTCGAGTTGAAGGTGGAGAGAGGGAGGGAGCTGGGAAAGTTTCTGGCGAGTGCTTACCAACATGGCTTCCGTTTTGTCGTCGTTCAGTTTAAGCTTGTTTGCTGTCATCCAGTTTTTCACGTCTTCATAGCAGTCAGCCGTGCGAGTCAGTAAATACGGGGACAATGGCAGTCTATTTTTGTACAGATTAGTCAGTTGGACTGGACAACATACGACTTGGAAACTAATTAGACACCGTGACCCGTCCAGTGCTGATAAAATGTGAACACCACCCAACTGCAAGTGGTATAAATCCTTATGAGACCAGGCAACTGTACCTCTTGCTAACACTACTTTGATTCCGTCTTCCGTCTAGGCTGGTTTTTCTTTGGGTGTGAAATCAACGAAGATTGGAGAAGAAAAAAGAAAAATCTGCGTCAGCTGGCACTGAATTGGTTAAAGGGACCTGCTCCTGGCAATACTGGGCTAACCCGTTCACTGCCGAAAAGAAGAGAACGACGCCCATCTGCAAGAGACGTAGTTCCTCATGAGGCCACGCATTTGTGGGGGCTCACGATGATCTATATTTCTTTGTTGAAAACACTTTTGCAAACAGAATTTCCAATGGTTGAATTTCCAATGATTGAATTTCCAATGGTTGAATTTCCAATGATTGAATTTCCAATGGTTGAATTTCCAATGATTGAATTTCCAATGGTTGAATTTCCAAAGATTGAATTTCCAACGGTTCAATTTCCAACGATTGAATTTCCGATGGTTGAATTTCCAATGATTGAATTTCCAATGATTCAATTTCGAATGGTTGAAATTCCAATGATTTAATTTTCAATGGTTGAATTTCCAATGATTCAATTTCCAATGGTTGAATTTCCAATGATTTATTTCCAATGGTTGAATTTCCAATGATTCCATTTCCAATGTTGAATTTCCAATGATTCAATTTCCAATGTTGAATTTCCAATGATTCAATTTCCAATGTTGAATTTAAAATGATTGAATTTCCAATGTTGAATTTCCAATGATTGAATTTCCAATGATTGAATTTCCAATGTTGAATTTCCAATGGTTGAATTTCAATGGTTGAATTTCCAATGATTTCAACAACACGATCTGCGTTCACTTACAGCGAAAGGATTAACTCATTCTGCCCGCGACTCACCACACCAAGATATTGCTCGACCGTGATAATTCAAGGGTGGTGGCAGAATAGCTTGGCTCCTATCATGGTGGATCTGTCTCCTGAATTGTAATGCAGTCGGCCTCAAAAGATAACTCCAAAATGTGTGTATTTCGTACCTACGGCACAGTGAGTTAATAGATCGGATATCTACGTTATACATGTTCTTAAGTTTGTGTTACAATTATTCTGGACACAAGTCTAAATGTCTGGATACAGTTTGAATGTCGTAAAATAAAAGACCTTGTTTCCTCTTCTTTTCTTCGTTGGCGTGTATCATGCCTGGCGGGTGCGTATTGGTGTGCAAGGGTACAGGTCAAAACCTTGGCATTCGCGAACGCCAGGCAGGCTGGCTCGGAGTTTTGTATATCGATCGGTGCGCACTCGTCAGGCGCCTATGGTGTGTGTGTGTGTGTGTGTGTAGGTGTGTGCACGTACGTGTGTGTGTCCCTTTATGACTTTGGCCAGAATTATTAGTTCATTTTCATTCCTGTACATATTAACGTATTCAGCCCTGACGGACTACAGCAGGAGAAGGGTAGTGAAGGGTAGTAATTGAAGCCTATTGGTGCCAAGCTAATCTGGCACTGCCCTTGAATTATCATGGTCGATACATCTCCTGCAACTGGTGCATAGTCGTTAGATGACGCCTCCAAATTTGGGAAATACGGCCGTCGTGCTGAATGGGATAACATTTACTTTTATGTGTGTGTGTGTGTGTGTGTGTGTGTGTGTGTGTGTGTGTGTGTGTGTGCGTGCGTATGTGTGTGTGTGTGTGCGCGTGTGTGTGTGTTTATATGTATAGTTCATAGTTAGCTAGGACATGATTGAAAACAGGTCTATGGCTTAATCATTCATCCGTGGAAAATAAAGTTTCATTTTATTTCATTTCATTTTGTATGCAGACGATTTTTCCGTTACACACACGGGGATGTATATAGAGAACTTTTGTTGCATGTTCATACTCACACGCGTAAAAAAGAAGGGTAGAAACGTATAGGCGTTTAAGACAACATTAATAACCCGTGAGATCTGAAAATTTGTGGAGCTGAGTAGCTGGGACAGTACAGCGTTAGTCTGTCATCCGAAAGTTTTCGGGGTTGACTCTAGCTGGGTTTGAAATTTGTTCATACTCTTTTCAGTACGTGCCCCGTCTTTGAAATCACCTTCATGGCGGTCAGTTTAACTCATTCTACCCCAACACCGAAATCCCCAAATTTTGCCGTTGTCCTCTGAAGACTGCTTTGGAGTGCAAGACACAGATCGACCATGATACAAGGGTGATGCCAGGATAGCTTGGCGCCCATAGGCGCCAAGCTATTCTGGCATCACCCTTGAACTATCATGGTCGATCCATATCTTGCTGTGGTGTGTCTGGGGTAGAATGAGTTAAGCCTTTAAGCCTTAAACTTTTTTCTTTTTTTTTAATATTAGCAAATTGTAACCATCCAAGCCCGCCATAGAGCAAATGGTTTAAAACTTTTTGTGCTGACGAAATAACTACCCAATATGCAAAAGGCCATCGGGCCGACGTCAGCCGTCGTTGGCCCGCGCACGGCCATGCGCAGTCCGACATCGGCCCGATGTCCTTTTGCGCTTTGACTATGTCTCCTCGTCCTCTTTCGAGTAGCCTGTACCTTTGATTAGATCACCCACTTTCAAGTAAACGAAAAACTGTGGGGCCGACGTCGGTCCGAGGATCGTTTCTTGCTGGGATGTACCGGCACATCCTTCAGATAAAACACGAATGACGAAAACCTATTTTTGTACGGATAGCATAGCGTTAATAAGTTAGACTAGATAACATGCGATTTTTAAAAAATAATTTATATTTTAACCCCGGTCACTGCCAGCGTCTAGAAATGAACCGGTTTTGAGCAACCATCCTTTGTGTGTGGGTGTGTGTGTGGGGGAGGTGGGGGGGGGGAGGGAGGGGAGGGGCGGAGGGGCAACAAAAATACTTCTTAAAAGACAGTTTCTCTGGAAAGAGATGTACACACACCAAGGCTGGGCGGACAACAGGACAGCGCTGGACAGACAAACGGCTAAAGGCTATTTATCCCCTGACCCGTTAGGCACCCAATCGCCAGCCCACAGTAAACTGCCCGGGTAGATAACAAAACGACCATATTATCAATATCATATCACCGACAGATGTGATTACTTCACCCGAATTAAAATGTCCTCGTCTGACAACTCGGACATTTTGATTCGAGTCTCGTGATCACGTCGACCTGTTATCGGCACTATATCAAGAAAAATGTTGCTCAATATTATTTATGCATCCAGTCCAAAACAAAACTGTCCCTCGCGTCATTCATTTGCGGCTGATTGCGGTGTTTAGTCAAAACACATGATGGCAGACGCCTGTCGACTCACCGCGTCATAGTAGATTTCGTCTGACTATGAAGACATCAATGCATTGTATAACCGTGCGTGTTACCGAGTAATTCTACTTGTAAATAGATCATGCATAACGGCGGAAAATGCCAGTAGGTTTGCTTATTTAGTTCTTTTCTCAGGTTGTCGCCAGCTGACATCAGTATTGTCAATTTCACTTGTCATCGCAGCCGCGTCTGTCAGTTCTCCGTTCGTGTGTGTATATGATATAAATTTCGAGCGTGCGTTTTTCACAAATGCTACACATAAGGAGCTTGTTAATAACAATAATAATAATAATAATAATAATAATAATAATAATAATAATAATAATACCGGTTATTATACGAACGCTTTACCCAATTGGGCGAATCGGCTCAAAGCAAAGCGAAATGAGCCCACGCACATTCAGGTGACACACACACACACATTCACTCTGATGACGAACACAGTACAAGAAAAACACAGGACATTCACGGGGTGCGAAGGGTCTGCTCAGCTGCTGAGGTTCCGGAAATTTTGATCGCGTGTATTTGAAATTTATAAAGAGGCCTGAAACCGCTACTAAAGCGGAGGGGGAGGAAGAGCCGGAGTACACGGAGAAAGAACCCCCGGGGGTTAATGTTGCATTATGAAAATATTTCCCGTTTCCGTTTTTAATTTTAGGTTTCGGGGTTTGGGGGAGAAAAGCACATCAAGCAAATTCATGAATATTAATTTGCTTGTTATACAATATATTATACATGTGTCAAAGAAGGAAAACATTTAATTTTATTAAGTGGATACATACATCCCTATCTCGAGATTGAAGTGTTCATGGCAAAACGTGACACCTGTCATTAAAGACCATCATTTAGGTGGCTACAACCAGTCACTGCTACGGCCAACTAAATAACGGTCTTTGATGACAGGTGATCTCTCATAAGGGTGGTTGCACCGGTTTTGCTTTAACCCATTTAGCCCCAGATCCCTACATCAGCAGATGGCTTGACCATGACAATTCAAGGGTAGTGCCAGATTAGCTTGGCGCCTCCAGGCGCCACGCTAATCTGGCACTACCCTTGAATTATCACGGTCAATCCATCTCCTGCAACTGGTCAACAGTCGTAAGGCCAACACCTCCAATGTTTGAAAAATGGGACCTTGGAGCTAAAAGGGTTAACTGGAATCATCACAGATTGAGTGTCGCCTGCCTCGGAAAAGCACAAGGATAGTGAAACGACACGCGGAAAGAAGATATCGCCATGAGAACAGCTAGCGCACGCACTGGAAAATTGAAATTCAGTACTACATAAGAAACGGTAACGGTAACATGTACATGTACACTCATTCGAGGTCAGCCGCATCCGGATGCGCGGCATAAGCCGCGCATCCGGATGCAGCTGGCCACTAATGAGGTCAGACCGTAAGTCTATTTTTGTGTGTGTGAAAAGCGACGTTTTCATTGTATTACAATGAAAATCTGACTTTTTCACACACACAAAATGGACTAACTGTATTTTTCCTCGAAGTCGAAAAATCACTATCCAGCACACAATCCGCCGTCACTTAGCAAAAGCCATATTTTGAGAGAAAAGCAAAAATTTCATTGTTATACAATTAAAATAGTGTTTTTTTCACAAATGGACACCCTGGCTGTTACCACTGACGATAGCAATGTAAACGTTAAAATAAAACAAATAAAAAATAATTAGGGCAAGAATTACCTATTTACGGTACTGTCACTGGGCTCAGGCCCGTAGTTCACGTACGTCTGTTTGCACTTTCTCTTCGTTATCTGTCCTTGCAGCTGTGTCGGCGTCAACCACTATCACGTCACAGGGCCGGCGACCTATACCAACCTAGTATGCACAGGGGCAGGGAACCTGGGAAGAGTTTTATGCGAAAGGGGTTTGAGCCCCTCGAGTCAGTCAACGTAGTTGGCGCTGGAGGCTCTTGGTTGTCAGAGGACACAACTGGCTTTCGCATCCTCTTATAGGCATATGCGTCCCACTTGTTAGAGTATCTGATAAAATGATAAATGTCAGTGTTTGTGCTGGTCTGTGATTGGGGGCCTTATGGCACTAGGACATAAGGTCAAACATCACACTTCAGCATCGTTGTACTCTCGCATTCATATTTTATGTCATTGAATAATTGTTTCCAGCGTGCACGATGCTTGTGCTAATTTGGACCTTTGAGAGTGGTGTGTTACCAAAGACAACGCCATGACAGCCGTCGCCGGAGACGTAAGGGCCAAAGTCACAGACCAGCACTGCCTTGTTTAACCCCTTAACTGCTAGGGCAAGGCGCACGCTGCCCATCTGCAAGGGACATAAATCCTCATGAGCCCCCGCAGTCGCGGGGGCTCATGAGGATGTATGTCTCTGCATGGTTAGTCCAACTTTCATTCTGCCTAAGTTTCTGGTCCCATTATAATCTGTTTTCTTCAAGCTAATGTCTTCAATGTGCTGTGATCTTGGCCGCGCATTTCGCGATCACTGGCAACGAAGAGGTTAAGGCGAAAACGACAGCAAAGTCCAGTGTTGTGAACAGCGAGATTTTAATTGTAATGCAATGGGAATCTCGCTTTTCACAAAAAAATTAGAATCGCTGTCTCTTGCTTCAACTGGACGAGCACAAATCTCGTTTGGACAATGAAGTAGCCTGAGGTGAACCCTTAACCCCATCACGGTCAGTGGACGGATACCGTGGTTCTGAAATCATTGTAAATCTGACGTTGTGTGGCAAAAGCCAAACTATGTCCATTTTTGAGAAAAAACGAGATTACCCTTGCTATACCATGAACTGATGTCTCGGTTTTCTCAAAACAAAATAACGGCAGAAATTCAAAGTCAAAGATCCGGAGCCGTGTAAGGGACGTGGATTCAAACTGATTTCATCAAGAGGGATAGATCCTCATGAGCCCCCGCAACTGCGGGGGCTCACGAGGATCTACACCTCTTGCAGTTGTGTGGTGTTCACTTTTTCTCGACAGTGACCTGGTTTACTTGCCTATCAGTCTGTTGCTATCATGGAACCAATCCTCTGCTATCATAAATATCACGTCACGAGGCTTCCCACAGCTAACACGGGACAGTCTAACAGAGTCACAGGCCCTCATGAGTCCCAACAAGCTCGTGTACAGGAGGCTAATGAC
>BTPG01000006.1:26497532-26542532 GCA_036245525.1 Semisulcospira habei
AACAATCAATTGTCGAAGCTGAAACTGTCAACCAGTTCAAGAACAACCATGATAAAGAGACAGTTAAGGGGGTTAAAATAAGTTCTCAAACTTCCTACCCCGTCGGCCGCGCTCAGTGGCCACTCAGGTAAATTCAGGTAAAGTGGCATGCTCTGTATTTTGAGCGTTTATATCTAAAATTCGACAATGCAATGCGTTAACGTTGTCTTGTATCAAATGAGATTTGTTCGATTTGTTTACAATCTGTGTTAGTGGGCACTCGTAACAGGCGGTTGTATTTGTTACTGCCTCATATACATAACGGAGTCACCCTAACTGACTCTTTGCGTATCGGTAGCGGTTTTAGTCGCGATCATTCCTATAGGAGTCATCGCGACCAAAACCGCTCCCGACACGCAAAGGTTTAATTTCTAGGTAGCAGGGGGGAAAAAAAAGCAGAAAATGTATGTCAATTTAAGACATTCAGTCTTCATGACTGAACAAAAATTAAGTCAGACCTTTAGTGCAGCATATTTTTAGTCATACCAACAAGGTTTACAAAGGAGATATTATGAACTACTAACTACTAGCAGGAAACTTTAAAGGGATATTGAACAGAAACTACTATGAGTATTAGTGCAAAAATTCGTCCGTAAAAACGGGTTGTCACTGTCTGTGCCTTGCGCTGTTTTTTAAACTTTCTTTTCACAAGCCATGTGACCAGATGAACCAAAACGTGTCTGGTTGCCCTTTCTCGCTCTTAAGTAGTACGGGAGAAGATGAGTAAACTCCATAATTAAACAAAACGTTGAGTTAGTGCTTTCATGCAACTGTATATATATATACATATATATATATATATATATATATATATATTATATATATATATATATATATATATATATATATATATATATATATATATATATATATATATATATATAACACAATAAAGGAAATATATTAAATGTTTACACATTCTGCACGTCAGTGCTGCTTTCAGATGCGTGGCATAAAGGCGCTTGGAAAACATCTCGAATGCGTTAACCTAAATTGCCAGTTCGATGCCACCTTAACTAATGTCCCAAAGTCCAGACAACACCAAAGACAAATTTGGGAAGGTCTCACCTAACGACTATGTACAAGTTGCAGAAAATGGCTTCACCATTAAAATCAAGGGTAGTGTCAGATTTGCTTGGCGATAAGCTAATCTGCAACTACCCTTTAATTTTCATGTTCGCGCCATCTCCTACTGTAGTGCGTCGGGGCCAAATGGGTCAGATAAATTACACGCGAGTAATGGGTTTAGTAGGCCAACTGAGTTAACTCATTGTACCCCAACACCGAAATCCCCAAATTTTCCATTGTTTTCTGAAGACTACACTCTAGTGCAGGAAACAGATCGACCATGATAGTTCAAGGGTGATGCCAGAATAGCTTGGCGCCCATAGGCGCCAAGCTATTCTGGCATCACCCTTGAACTATCATGGTCGATCCTTATTTTGCTGTGGTGTGTCTGGGGTAGAATGAGATAAACGTCTGGGTCGTGGATTAACCGGTTTTGCTACGGCAGGCCACACCTGCACTCTAACAGGCGGACAATGACAGGTATATCGTAACCCTTTTAGCCCCAAGGTCCCATTTAATTCAAGGGTAGTGCCAGATTTGCTTGGCGAAAGCGCCAAGCTAATCTGGCACTACCCTTGAGTTATCATGGTCAAGCCATCTCCTGTTGTAGGGATCCGGGACTAAAAGGGTTGACCTCGTACATACCAACCACTAGAAACGACGTCTTAAAAACCACTACGGGTAACTGCCGTACAAACCCGTCTGTCCGAGGATATAGAGGGTATGTATTCGCCGGTTACCTGAACATGGTCTATACTGACGAGCAAAGGAAATGCGACATTTTTGGAATCGTCGGAAACACTTTAGCAAAAGAAATGCTACATTTTGGAATCGTCGGAAACATTTTAGTGTTTCAGACGATTTTTTGAAAATGTCGAGTTTCTTTTGCTCGACATTATATTTTCGTACCGTTTGCGCAATTATCCTCGTGTTTTTTTTTTTTTTTTTTTTTAACGTCTGTCAGTTTTTTGTTAGGTTTTGTCAACATCCTCATTTCTGTGCACGGATATTTTTTTGCGCTGTGCGAAGAAGCCAATGAGAAATAATTGCACGTGAAAACTTCGCCAAAAATAATAATAATTTAAAAAGAAATAACGCAGAGGACTGCTTAAACTAGACACGGAAATAAACAGTCGCAGTTACTTCTTGCATCCGCGCAGACTTGCTATTTCAGCAAAACCCAGGTAAGCGTTGCTGGTGTCACCGGAAGAAGTGGGCATCGCCTGTAGCTAGGTCGCCGGAAACAACAAACATCCCTGTAAAATTTTTCCTAAAGGGGTACGGTAATTAACGAATCCACTCTGATTCTGATTGTGATTATGAAGCCCACAAGAGGTATAGATCCTCATGAGCCCGCAGTCGCGAGGGCTCATTAGGATCTATGCCGGCTTGCCTTTTGATTCGCATTAGGCTGCACGCTTTTCGCACTTTGCTCGGGCTTGCTAAAGGACCCTCACAAACCAGATAGGTTAGGCTAGCGCTGGTAGAACAGTACACATACCAAGGGGAATTACTCAGCGCTGGACATACACACAGTTAGATCCCCTATCAGGCATCAAATAGCCAGCCCACAGAAAAATACACAGGTAAAGAACAAGACGATCATATACAGCCCCTTTGGTATATTTTGGTATCCTTTTTGGTATGTTTTTGGGATGTATATATGATCGTCTTGTCAGTCTTTACCTGTGTATTTTCTGTGGGCTGGCGATTGGGTGCCTGCCGGATAGGAGGGGGCAGAGGATCTAACTGTGTGTATGTCCATCGCTGAGTAATTCCCCTTGGTATGTGTATTGCTAAAGAACCGCTAAGATTTGCCCATACAACAGACTTCAATGTTTTCTTGCTTCAGATTAGACTTCTCTATCCTTCCTTTCACATCTTGTGAATAGGCACACGTAACAGAGGTTTTCTGTTGCCCCTGATGCGTGTATGATCTTATATGGAGCAGAGACTTGGAGATTGACAAAAACCACAGTCAACAGAGTACAGACCTTCATGAACAGTTGCCTTAGAAGAATTTTGAAAATCCACTGGCCAGAGAAGATCAGCAACGTCAGACTCTGGGAGAGAACAGAACAGATAACAGCAGAGAATGAAATTGGGCGAAGAAGGTGGGGATGGATCGGTCACAGTCTGAGAAAGCCAGCTTCCAGTATCACTAGGCAGGCATTGTCATGGAACCCCCAGGGAAAGAGAAAAAGAGGTAGGCCGAGAAACTCCTGGCGTCGAGACCTCCAAGCAGACATCAAGAGACTGGGAACCACCTGGAGTAGAATCGAAGGAGAAGCACAGGACAGGAGTTGCTGGAGGTCTCTCGTCGACGGCCTATACCCGGGTAGGGGTGACAGGCGTAGGTAAGTAAGTGATGCGTGTCGATGTAAATCTTCTACGTCCGTAAGGTGAAAAAGAGCAAAACAGTTTTGCACCGTACGACATTATAACTCATTCGAGACCTGCCGCCTACGGATACGGGGTAAACCGCCGCGTATCGGCGTAGGCGGCACGTCTCGAATGAGTTAAGACGTCACATGTTAAGTTAAACCTTTTGTCCAACATCATTGGAAGACGTCTTAGGATGAACACACATACACACACACACACACACACACACACACACACACACACACACACACACACACACACACACATACACACACACATACCAGGAGATATAGTGAAATATAAATCCATTATTACCTGGAGCAGGTCGCCGGCTTTAACACAAGTCGGCAAAATACCACTTCAGCCATCAGGCCATGTATGCCCACTGCAGTTTGGGTCGTATTTCCTGCGAGCACCGACAGCCAAGGCCTGATACTGACAGGGCAAAATATACTGAGTTAAATGAGTTTGGCCGTTTTATCAGTGCGTTGCTGTGGAGAATTATCAGTGCGTTGCTAAAGAAAAGGCGATAACTAATAGGAACCCCGCTCTTACTGGGCCCACACTACCAGAATTTGCGACTAGCAATGTGTGGTAAGCAACAATTTGCCACCTGCCACATCGGCTTCGTGGTACACGTTTCAATGTGCGTGCAATGTGTTTGTACTGACTGACCTGAAATTACCATATATGGAACAGCTCTCACGCCGCCGGTTCAAATATTCGGAGCTGCAGGAGTCCCATATGCATGGGAACTCTCGGACAAGGTTGACCAATTAACTCACAGGACACGTGCCGCATACGGATTCGCAGATATTCGCAGCGTTTCCGCATGCGGCGCGTCTCCAATGAGTTAACAGTCTCAAAGCCCGGTCGCTCAGCTTCTCCGCCATTTTTCCGGCTCGGAAGATGAAGAAACGGGAAGTGGCGCAAGAACACCGCTGATTGGCTGAGAGGCGGCAACATTGCTGGAGCCTTGCCGGCTACCACAAATAAATAGACTCGGTTTGTATCGGGGCGCAATTTGTGGCGGCAATATTGTAGGCGCCCCAAATTGTGGCGGCAACATTACCGCCACAAAATTGCGCCCGGCAATAGGTGTTTGTGGTAGCGTGTGCCCAGCTTCTAAGCCTGAAACCGTTTATACATACATATATATATGTGTGTGTGTGTGTGTGTGTGTGTGTGTGTGTGTGTGTGTGTGTGTGTGTGTGTGTGTGTGTGTATGTGTGTATGTGTGTGTGTGTGTGTGTGATGTGTTCGCTGGTCTGTGATTTTTTACCTTTCGACTGTAAAGCCGTAAGGTCCAAAGTCGCAGACCGCAGGACCGTGGTCGTTCAAACACAGTGCTTGATTGATGACTGGCGATTGAGACAGCGACAGGTTACACGGTCTGTACACGCCGCCAGTGCCGAGAAAAATTGTACGCCACTCAACTGCAAGAAGTATACGGTTCGGGAAGTTCCCCGCGTTGCCTAGCAGCGTCGGCGCGTCAGCCGCCATCTTAAGAGGATAGAATAATCTACAGATAGTAGCAAAGTAGTGTTTGAACACATTTTTCTTCATATTTCTTCCTCTTTGGAAACAAACAAAAACAGATTCTGGTTAGCAGTTTCCTACGGTGATGGCAAGACTTGCTGTTATTGCATATTGCACGTCAGGACTGACTTAGGCTGACATTGTCCTCACCTGACAGCGATTTCCCTCTCAAGATGGCCGCCACAACTAGCGTGATGACGTCAGTTTCCCGATCCCTAAAGTTCCTCATGAGCCCCCGCAATTGCTGGGGGTCATGAGGATTTATGCCTCTTGTTTAAACCACTTTGCATATGTTACTTTGACCGTTGGGGATCTGTGAAGTTGAATTAACCCTTTTACCCCCAAGGTTCCATTTCTCAAATGTTGGAGTGTTGCCTAATGACTATGTGCCAGTTGCAGAAGATGGATTGACCATAAAAATTACAGGGAAGTGCCAGATTAGCTTGGCGCCTGAAGGCGTCAAGCTAATCTGGCACTACCCTTAAATTATCGTGGTCAATCCATCTCCTGCTGTAAGAACTCGGGCCGGCTAAATAGGTTAACTCATTCAGCCCGACGGCCGTATTTCCCAAATTTTGGAGGCGTCATCTATCGACTATGCACCAGTTGCAGGAGATGGATCGACCATGATAATTCAAGGGTAGTGCCAGCTCAGCTTGGCGCCTTCAAGCGCCAAGCTAATTTGGCACTACCCTTAAATTAGCATGGTCATCCATCTCCTGCTGTAAGGATTCGGGGCTAAATGGTTAAGAATGATTTTAGAAACGCAGTCTGCGTCCACTGACGGTGAAGGGGTTAGTAGCTTATCAGTGTGGCTGAAGCGGAGCAGCACCGAAATTAAAGTCGCCTGGGTACATTTATAGTTTGTATGAAAGGCCGTGCGTCGGTGTGCATTGGTGCTTACAATGTCGCGTTGTTTGATAGTAGTTTGGCGAGTGGCGAGGTTGTTCACACACACACACACGCCTTGTGTGATTTTTCGGCCACTGGAAGTAGGTCAAGCGTCTGGGAGGCCTTTTGTGTCAGGTTGAAGGTCCCAAACAAAACGACCCCCCCCCCCCCCACCGAGGTAACTAATCCATGCGTACGTATGTGTGTTTGTGTGTGCGTGTGTGTGATTGGGTGATAGTGTGATTGTGTGTATTATTATGTGTGTATGCGTGTGTGTGTGAGAGTGCGCGCGCGCATGCGTGTGTGAGTGTGTGTGTTTGTGTGTGTGTGTGTGTGTGTGTTTGTGTGTGCGTGTGTGTGATTGCAGTGTAATTGTGTGTGCTATTTTGTGTGTGTGTTTGTTTGTGAGTGTATGTGTGCGCATGCTCGTGTGAGTGTGTGCGTTTGTGTGTGTGTGTGTAAACGTGTATATAAGAGCTTGTGTGTAGTGTTTGTGCCTGTGCGGGCGTGTCACAGTGTGTGTGTGTTGTGTGTGTGTGTGTGTGTGTGTGTGTGTGTGTGTATGTGGGTGTGTGAGTGTGTGTGTTGTGTGTGTAATTGCGCGTGCGTGCATGCGAGGGTGTGTGTGTGTGTGTGTAAGTGTGTGTATGTGCATGTGTGTGTGTGAGCGCGTGTGTGTGTACATGCGTGCGTGCTATCGTGTATGTCGTGCATGCGTGTGTCAGTGTGTGTGTGTCAGTGTGTGTGTCTCTGTGTGTGTGTGTGTGTATGTGTGTGTGTGTGTGTGTGCGTGTGCGTGTGTGTGCACAAGAGCGTGTGTCTGCACTTTGTGGACGCATGCGTGCGTGCGTGTAGAAGAGGATTTGCACGTAAACACAATTATTCCTTGATAAATATGACGTATAGTGCAGAAACCCGTTTGACAGAAAGACAAACTTGCAATTAAAAACAGTCACTCCTGCAGCAAACCCAAACACTGCGGGACATAATGAGGATCTATGACTCTTGCTGCCAAATCTAAGCCTGTTTCGGTCTACACAAGAGGACTGGGTTGAACTTGATACTTTCAATCGATTATGGCTGAAGCAGCGCGCATTTTGCAAACGAAACTCCCATTTAATTTTCGAAAGGCACGCTCGCATATGTAAAATATAATTATAAGTAAATTTACCGTCAACATCAGTCAGCTACAAAAAGAACAACACATTCGCAGAATAGTTGTGCGCTAAAACGGTAACAACATCATCAACTACAAAGTTATGTGACTGGTAACCTTTCAGCAATTGCGCCTGTTACGCAATCATGAGTGATGGTGCGTAATTTTGGACCTTACGGCTAAACGTCACTGTGACTCAGCCATTTGCGTGATGGTCTGTGATTGTGGACCTTACGGTTGAAAGCCGTAACGTCCACAATCACAGACCAGCACACAGTAACGAGCGATTGTGGCCTTTATCATTATACGGACCCCGTCAATTTATACGAAGAGTAAAACACAACCGAGAGTAATTTTCTGTCAGATGTGAACGAGCAGCACGTGCTTGAAAGTAGCTTGTTACAAATTCATGCGTGTCATCCTATATGCACACTCTGGGAACGCTGGGATCATTTTCAGAAAATTTAATGTCAGCTGGTTTGGTTTCTTGGTCAAGCGACGTGGTATCTGTGAATTTAGACCTTTCTGTCTCGTGCGTGGTGGTCACATTACATAATTGAGAAAGGTTGCAGAGAATAAAAGAACAGACAGAGATATGCCAGTCATTGTTGAGAAAACGGTTTGGATGGTGCATGAGGAGAGAGAGAGAGAGAGATAGAGAGAGATACACACATAGAAAAGGGTAAGAGAGATGTTGTGTTCGTTTGTATGTACTGGTCTCTGCTTTTGAACCGTGCGGCCTAATCTGTAATATCTAAAATCACAGTCCTGCACACATTCGGCTTTAGCGACATTGCGACATTTTTTACGTATTTTGTCGTAGTTTTCACAGTGTTCTAGTACTTCTCCTTTGGCCAGTGTTTGTGCAACTTCGACATGTTTGTTTCAGTACTTCGCTAAACGCTTTCAATGCGGAGAAAAAATTGAACACAATCCATCTGCAAGAGGCATAGATCCTGATGAGCCCCTGCAATTGCGGGGGCTCATGAGGATCTATGCCTCTTGCTGAAACGATTTCGTTTCCATGGTCCTTGGACGGGAGACATTGTTTGGCGTTGAGTTAACAAACGATTTTAGAACACGATCTGCGTCCAGTGTGTCAAGGAAGGGGTTGAGGAGTCATTGTTCCAGAGGTTCATGGGTTGTAATAGAGAAACGCGTTTTCATAATCTGTATTAGTGCACAGTATATATTTCTTCTCATCAATGTCTAACACGACTGTTAGCTACGTTTCAATTAGCACGAATCCCATACGAACACGACCCGAATCCGAAGCGGGTCTGAGACAGAACAGTTGGTGCCGGTCGCTTTTATGATTGTGTGTTTCCATATTTTATATACACATGATGTAGTCAATTTGATTATGGTGCTCTCCGTTCGGGCTGTGCCATGTCCACCTTCTGGATGCTTTGTGCGGGCCAAAAGTGTTCATCAGCTATATAGCGTGGCTCAAGTGTTCTAAAGCTGATGAACACTTTTGGCCCGCACAAAGCATCCAGAAGGTGGACATGGCACAGCCCGAACGGAGAGCACCATAATCAAATTGACTACATCATTGTGAAGAGACGCTTCCAAACCAGTGTGAACATTGCCAAGACAAGAAGTTTTCCAGGAGCAGACATTTGAAGCGACCATGACTTAGTGATGACAACCTTCCGACTCCGCCAAATAAGGTCAACAAGCAGGGTCCCACCAGAATCAAGTTTGACCTCGAGAAGCTGAAAGACCCAGAGGTAGCGGAAGCCTTTCAGGCAAAGATAGGAGGGTAATTCGCACCACTGCTACTTCTAGGTGCAGAAGACACGGACGTGGACACACTGATCGACACATTTAACACTGTTGTAACCCAAACAGCCAGTAAGATCCTTGGCAAACACCGACAAGCAAAGAAACCTTGGGTTACAGCTGACATATTTGTTCTATGTGACAAGCGTCGAGAATTAAAGAAAAAGAAATCAGAGGTAGAAGGAGCTAAACAAATACAGGGAAATTAACCAGGATATCAAGAAAAGCATGAAAAAGGCAAAGAATAAGTGGATTGAAGATAAGTGTAAACACGTAGAAGAAAATCTGAACAAAAATAATAGCAGAAAAGCATACCAGCTGTGGTGAAAGACCTGACCAGTGTAAAACAAGGACGCTCCTCGATCATTCAAGATAGTGAAGGGAACTGTCTTACGGAAGACCAAGACATACTGAAGAGATGAACAGAGTACTGCTCAGATTTGTACAACCACCAAGCTACAGGGGACCCAGGCATACGTGTCAATCCACCCGTGACCAACAATGGCAACTATCCCAGAGTCCGAGAAGAAGTAGAGGCTACAGTGAAGTCGCTGAAAAAAGGGAAGGCAGCAGGAGCAGATAACATCCCTGCAGAGCTAGTCCAAAAAAGGGGGGGGGGAATGATAAGCGTCTTACTATCAATCTGCAATAAGATATGACAGTCAGGGGATTAGCCCACATCATGGACCCAATCACTTATAATAACTCTCCCTAAAAAAAGGCAACTTACATCAGTGCCAGAATTATCGCACTATCAGTCTTATATGCCACCCAAGCAAAGTCATGTTAAAGATCCTACTGAACAGGCTGAAGCCACAGGCAGAGGAAATCCTATCTGAGGAACAGGCAGGCTTCAGGCCAGGGCGCAGCACAACTGAGCAGATCTTTAACTTGAGAGTTCTAAGTGAGAGGTACCTCCAGCACCAGCAAGACCTCTATCATGTCTTTGTGGATTTTAAGAAAGCATTTGACAGGGTGTGGCATGCATCCCTTTGGTCCACCATGAAGCCATACAACATCAATGCCAACCTGATCAAAGCCATAGCAAACCTTTACAACAAAGCCACTAGCGAGGTCTGCTTCAACAGCAAAATAGGAAACTGGTTTAGGACCACAGTCGGAGTCAGACAAGGCTGCTTGCTCTCACCTACTCTTTTCAACATCTTCCTGGAAAGAATCATGACAGACGCTCTAAAAGATCATGAAGGAACTGTCAGTATTGGAGGCAGAACAATCACGAACTTGCGCTTTGCGGACGACATTGATGGCCTTGCAGGAACAGAGAAGGAACTAGCTCAGCTGGTGAAAAAGCTGGACACTACAGCCATTGCATATGGGATTGAAATCAGTGCAGAGAAGACCAAACTGATGACCAATAACACCAGTGGCATTGGCACTGACGTCATGATTGGAAGCCAAAAACTGGAAACCGTTAATAATTTCAAATACTTAGGAGCCATTGTGACAGATGAGGGATCAAAACCAGAAATACTGTCCAGGATTGCCCAGACAACAACAGCACTGACAAGACTGAAGACCATATGGAAGGACAGAAACATCACGCTCTGCTCCAAGATCAGACTGATGCGCTCCTTAGTCACTTCAGTGTTCTTGTATGCCTGCGAGTCATGGACCCTCACAGCAGACCTTGAAAGGAGGATTCAAGCCACTGAAATGAGATGTTTTCGACGGCTGCTTGGCATTTTACACAGAGATCACATCACGAACGAAGAAGTGGGAAGCAGAATCAGGCAAGCCATCGGACCCTATGAACACTTAGTAGCCATTGTGAAAAAACGCAAACTGAAGTGGTATGGGCATGTCACGCGTTCAGCAGGGCTTGCCAAAACAATCCTGCAAGGCACTGTGCAAGGAGGACGAAGGAGATGAAGACAGAGGAAAAGATGGGAGGACAATATCTCAGAGTGGACAGGTCTGAAGCTGGACGATACGCTACGAATGGCAGAGAACAGAGAGGAATGGAGGGAGCTGGTTGCCAAGTCATCGGTGGTGCCCCAACGGTCGGCAAGACTACGGGATATATATATATATCTATATATATATATAATATATATATATATATTATATATATATATATATATATATATATATATATATAATATATATATATATATATATATATATATATATATATATATATATATGGGGCACCATCGATGACTTGGCAACCAGCTCCCTCCCTATATATACTTTTATTTTTGTTCTCTCAGCAAGTGTTTTTTTTTTTTGTTTTGCTTTTGCTTTTGTATGTCGGATGTGTTAAGACCGAAAGTATGACTTAAATTTTAGCCAGCTCTCGCGCGGTTTCGCGCGATTCCAATCTTTGCGGCATATCAGTAGTTTCCACCAAGGCGTTATTCAGATGTCGAGTGGAAAAACGCGCTCAACGAATTTTGAACGAAAACTGCATTGCCGTATCGAGTTCGGATCTATTCATATTGGATTCGTACTTATTGCAACGTAGCTTTACAACTATGTACTGTGATACGCTTCGTGGGAGAGCATTTATCTGCTCAGCATGCGCCTTTTTCTACTGTCCTAGCTGTTTTCCAGCTGCGTTTTTTTCCCCCCACTTTGATCTGCAAGGGTTATCATATTGGCTTATCCTTATTTAACACATTTAGCTCCACGGCCGTGTTTGCAAGGTTTTGGAGGTGTCACCAAACAACTATGTACCAGTTGCAGGAGATGGACCGACAATGATAATTCAAGGGATTTGCCAGATTAGCTTGGCGCCTCACGGCGCCAAGCTAATCTGGCACTCCTTTTGAATTGTCATGGTCGATCTATCTCCCGTTGTAGTGCCTTAGTTCGATGCTTAGTTGTATATGCGTGTTTGTAGCGCTTTGCGCCTACTTAGCATCCTGCGCTATATAAAAAACGTTGATAATTAATATTATTATTATTATCGTTAATAGTAGTAGTAGACAAAAAGTAGCATTGGTATTATCATTATTATTAAACGGGTTAAGCAAAACGTTCGCTTTTTGCGTACATTTGTCTTTTATTGGTTTTACATTGTTTTGTAGTGTCCTCCACTTTTTTGTTCGTCTTCTCCCAACTGGACCTGTTGAGAAGTAAAAGACCAGACACAAACTCTGCACCATGCGTCTGCAAGGAATCCTCATTCTGCTCACATTTGTGACCGGTAAGGATACCACAACATTAGCCTGTTGCCTTGTTCCCAGTAAGCAAATGCTCCTCGGATCGACGTCAGTCTTAGAGCCCGTATAGTACATATCAGAAAATGCACGCTTTCACTTCGCCAAAATTTACTTAGCCAAGTGGACATAGGTCGAAGCATTCTCATCGCTGGCAGTTTTTGTTTCTTTCTTTTAATGGGTCAGGTAATCGTACGCTAGAATATGCACTTCCTAGCATTAGTGTTTTATGTCTGTTTTATTTCAGTGTTTCACTTTAAGGAGTCCAAAGCACAGTCGGTGGACTCCGGGCTACATGGCATATATGGCCTGGGCAGTCCAAGCTTGACGTCTCTGCCTGGCGCCGGACCGGTCAATGTGAAAGTCATATACTTCATTATGAACATTCAGGAGGCAGTGAGTGAACTGTATTACAGATACCCTGTTTTGTGTCCTAGCTGCACGTCACAGTGCACCAAGCTTTACTGCTCGGCGCCAGACGCTTATTGGCACTATTCTCGAACTATCTTAGCCAGTCCCTGTTCTGGTTAGTAATACAGGTCAACTGCAAGTTTTACGTGCATAAAAAAATTGCGAAATCGGATTTAACGCGGTAAGGTATGTGACTCCGTCGTTGTGAAGAAACAAGATGAGGACATTTCATCCCAAAGTTTAACGTATTGTTTGGAGCTCAGATGCGTTTATCTTTGGAAACTGACATTTCGATTTGTTCATATTTTTAGGCTTATTATGATGATTCATTTCCATCCTCTCTAAGCCAGCCTCTGATAAACACACACGTCGGCGCACACAAATAAAGACAGACACACGGCGCTTCCCGCCATTAGAGCGCTCTGTGGGTTCTGTGTAGCGACAGGAATCCAGCTCCTTCTATTCTAACCCACACACTGATCCACACACAGTGGCACACAGAAATAAAGACGGATACACGGCTATTCAGTCCCGACATTTGTAACTCTTAAGCTCTGTGGTCTGGTGTAGCATAGCTATTCTGAAGAAGAATAATAGCACGAGCAGCGAAATGACGTCACTTCAAGCTTCACTTTATGGCATCATTAGTCCCACGACGCTGTGTTCATAGTGACGACTCGATGTTATACGTCATTCATCGCAGTACCAACATTTGACGTATCAGAGGATTAACTTCGCAAGTTTCTTGCTGATTTTAACGCCTAGGGCTTACAGGTCACAATTTTGACCTAATGGCCGGGATAAACAACAGGCTTATGCGAACACTGTTTATGCAAAATCATGCTGGTATTAATGAGAAGGTAGTTTATTTCGTAAATAAAAAATTAAAGTTATGTTAGCTGTTTTTCAAATGACTCCGAAAAAGTGGTGCAGAAAATAATCTGATTTTTCACACCTTGAGCATACAGGTCACAATTTACCTAACCGTTCCCGACAGCCGAGACAAACTGTAGGCTTGTGTAAACACCGTATACGAGAAAATAATGCGATTATTAATGAGAATTTATTTTTTCGTAAAATGATTCAATTGTTTTAAGATTAACCCATATAATTTGTTAAGTTAATCCCCAAAACGTGAAAATATGTTTTTATTTTTAGTTCTAAAGGTACAATGCTGGTTAACGAACTCCTTCAATATCGCCTTTTTATCTAGCTGTATGTAAAATATCTATTAAAAATTTAAAAAAAAAAATACGGAATCCAGTATGGATCAACCCGTTTTTGTGAAACGGACATTTTCTCGCCAATCAGCATCTTAATCACAAAATCGAAAAAAGGTCTCGAGGTAATTCTTTTAGGGACAATATCCTAAAATTTCAAGCTTGTCCGTCCTCAAAAGCGGGCTCTAGTCGCTCTCAGATAAACACACACACACACACACACACACACACACACACACACACACACACACACATACTCACACACTCACGCACACACACACTCACGTACACGCACACACACTCACGCACACGCACACGCACACACACACTCACGCACACACACACACTCACGCACACGCACACACACACACACACACACACACACACACACACACACAGGCGCACACACACACGCACACATTTACTGCGGTGGCGCCCAAAAGACGTTCTCTAGCAAGATTTGCGTAGCTAGACGTGACGTCATTTTTATCTTTTTACTTCTTTGTCAGAATTTATGCCCCTCCCGCCAAAAACGTCAGTCATGTGCACTTGATGCTTCCGGAATGCGCTCCGATCAGCCCCATTTCAAAGTCTACCGTATTTTTTAAATACGGTAGACAAAAAAAGCGCAGTAAAGCAAAATGTACTCTGTCTGACGTCAGCCTTAACTGACCCGCGCACGCGGGGTATCTAAGTCTGACATCGGCCAGAGAACGTGTTGCTTTACTGTGTGGTTTTTCTTCACGAAAAACCTGTGTAAGGTCAGTACAACCGATCGCGAACGTCAATCCCGCGTTATGATGTAATGATTTCCGAGTACAGTGAGACATTGAGGTTGACCTGTATACAAATGTACAATAAACCCGCCTGTGCGTGGCCGTTTCTTTAAGTATCACCTTCGACAACTCCTTTGCAGTCATTCAGTTCGCACAAAAAAAGACATCTAATCCATTGGCATCGCAGGACTAAGCATGTATGAGTTAGATCCCCTATTAACACTGCTCTTGGCCACAAGAGATGTGAAAAGTACCAATGCGCGTAAATCTGAAGACAGCATCTGTTGTGGTTGTTATGCCCTGTCGTTAAACCTAATAATGCCACGACGTAAAGCTTGATGTCACGTCATTTCGCTGCTCGTGCCATCATTCTTCTTCAGGATAGCTATCGCTACGCCAGAGCAGAGAGCTTACGAATGGCGGGACTGAATTGCCGTGTATCCGAGAAGAACCCGAAGGAGAAAGAAACACGTTTGTTAAAGACAGTTACAACACAATTTATTAATATTAATATTATTTTTTTTTATATAGACAAACAAACAAGTAGCGATCAGTCGCTACGTATCTTATCGCAGAAGGAATGTGGCAACTATGGATTGCAGTGTGTCCGTCTTTATTTCTGTGTGCCAGTGTGAGATCAGAGGATGGGTTCAAGTAGAAGGAGATGGATCAGAAGAATAAACTTAAAAATGGGAACAACTCTGTGCTGGGGTCCAATCTTGTTTACATTTTTATTGCTTTAGTTTAAGATACATAGAGGAAGGTTTTGTTAAATGTTTGCACGCGTGCACTTTAAGACTTTAAAAACAGGTCAACATGTAAATATGAAGCATGACGCCTACTTATTTATTCTTTAATAAGAGCAAAGATACTGTATAACGGGATAAGAAGCAAAGCGAAATCACGCGATATGTGTGCCGCGGCGTGACTTCATTATACGTCAGGAAATTCAAGCTGTTTGCTACTGTTGTGACAGCGCAGTTTCCCTATTAAGATCGTGTTTTGATGAGCTAAATTCTACAGGTGACATTCTTGGACGTTTTATTTCGATCAAAAGTGGTAAATAATGCATATATCGTATGTGTTACAGTTGCTTAATCTGGTATATTTTATGCTATTTTATGTTAATTACTCGAGCATTACGCACTGTTCCTCACATCGGACTTAGCGCTTTTTCACTCTGGCACGCCGGATTTGATTTTGTTCCACAAATACTTTTTTTTTTTTTTTAAACAGAAACGTAATGCATATTTTCTGTATTTTTTTTCCTTCCACTCTTGGAGCTGTAAGGTATACAGGAAGTTTGTGCGACGATCTGTTTAAACTCATTCAGCCCGACGGCCGTACTTCCCAAATTTTGGAGGCGTCATCTAATGACTATGCAAAAGTCGCAGGAGATGAATCGACCATGATAATTCAAGGGCAGTGCCAGATTAGCTTGGCGCCGACAGGCCAAGCTAATCTGGCACTACCCTTGAATCATCATGGTCGACCCATCTATTGCTGTAGTGCGTCAAGGCTGAATGGGTTAATATTTAGCATGTAAAGTAGGAATAAAGCAATGTTTTTTTCTCCTATCGGATTTCACTCTGCGTGTTACACTCTGACGCGTCATTCTTGAGGTGGTTTAGCAAAAACTGTTTTTTTTTAATCTTTATATATGTTACACCTTTCATATTTGTATTTCCTATTACTAGCGCGGATTTGTACCAATAGGTATATAGGCATTATTGACACGATCCGTTGGAATGCTAGCAGCGTGTAATGTAGGGGAAAAAGAACGTTTTTGTGGGTAACAGTGCCAAAAATAGAAATGACTTTAAAATGACCTAAGCCGCTGACAGAAAACCAAACTCAGATTGATCAGGTTTCGAGCAAGAACTTTATTTCTCAGTCGTGGGGAAAATAATGGAGAGGAAAACTGCATCAAGTAAACGAGGAAACCTATGATTCGTTTGCGTTATTGTAGTGGGGTTTTTTGTACATAATCTTGTGAAGAAAAAAATCCCTCTGGCGTACGCCAGCCTTCCCTGGCCCGCGCAAGGATGTGCGCGGGCCACAAAGGTTGGCGTCGGCCAAAGTACTTTTGCTTCACTCGATATCAAAGTTAATTGGGAACCACACACCAGACCGATCCGATTTCGCGATATTCTGATGCATTTTAACACATTCTAGCCCACGACCGAGATCCGCAAATCAAGTTTTGAAGTTATACCTCTCTGAATGATTGATTACAATTCTAGAGACAGATCGAGCATGATAGTTCAAGGGTGCCAGAATAGCTTGGCGCCTATGGGCGCCACGCTGTTGTGGCTCCACCCTCGAACTATCATGCTCGATCCATGTCTTGCTGTGGTTCGTCGGGGTTGAATGAGTTAAGCTGATGCTGACTTGTACTTCACTTTTGTAAGTAAGTGTTTTGGTTCCCCTTCAGAATAGTGATATTTCTCCATTTTCTCTGTACTCAGAGTGTTGAGCAGGGCTACATAGAGACTACAGGTTTACTGCGGAAGATCTGGACAGACCCACGTCTCGTGGTTCCCTCCCGGCAAGGGGCCACGGACAACGCGACAGGAGTTGGCATCGACCCAGATCTGATCTGGACTCCGGACATTGTGGTTTTCAATATGTGAGTCAGTTTACATGTTTGTTTGCTTGTTTGTTTGTTTGTTTGTTTGGTTTGTTGGTTTTTTGGTTGGTTGGTTGATTGTTAGTTGGTACAAACATTACAGACTTCCACGCTTGTGTGCTGGTCTGTGATTTTGGACCTTACGGCTGAAAGCCGTAAGTCCAAAATCACAGACCAGCTAGCGCACATTTTTTTGTGTGTGTGAGTGTGTTTGCTTGTGTGTTTGTTCGTAGAAAGGTATTTGTTTGTTTGTTTCTTTCTTTCATTCTGTCTTTGTGTGACAAGGCTGGTTGGTTGGTTATTGAGTCGCTGGTTGTCTGCTTGCCTGTTCGTTGGTTCATTGTTTCTTTGTTCAGCAAGCGGGCTGGTTGGCTTTTTGGCTTTATCTTAGCTTCGCTTGGCTAGGTTTTATCTGTAATATTCTTCTTTTGTTTCGTTTGTATAGTATTTTGATGTGTCGTGTTTGATGATCTGTTTGTTGGTTGTGCCTTTGTTTGTTTGTTTTCCTTTCTGCTCTGCCCGACAAAGAGATATCCTGATATCATTTATGTGTCGTTTTATTTTTCGTACAGAGTGTCTAATGGCTACATACTATTAAACGAGAGACAAAGCCTGGGCTGGGTGAGCACTGACAGAGGGGAGGTGATGCTGGTGGAGCAGATAACTCTACGCAGTCAGTGCAATATCCGGGCACAGCTTGCCAAGGGAGACACCTTCAAGTGCGATATGATGTGAGTGTTGATAAAGGTCTTGCTCTGCAGAGTTTTATACCCTAGATGAGGCAGAAATCAACTATACAGTTGTCCGCGCTGACCCCTTCCCTGACACTGTACGTACGTACACCGTCCAAGAAACATGGATAAAAAATTGGTCTCAGCAAGAGGCATAGAACCTCATGAGGATCTATGTCTCTTGCATTTGGGATGATGTTCACTTTTTTCCTCGTCAAGGATGGGATTTATACACACACACACACACACACACACACACACACACACACACACACACACACACACACACACACACACACACACACATACACACACACACACACACACACATATATATATATATATATATATATATATATATATATATATATATATATATATATATATATATATATATATATATATATATATATATATATATATATACTTGCATTGTGTCATCAGGACATCAGCTTTTTGTGACTGCATCGCTCACTAGATCTAGAAAGAGAGGGTTAGTGGGAAAGAAGAAATGACAGACCTATCATTGTAAGCCTTCCACTAAACACCTACTGCATAGAGCAATAGGGACTACCCCCAGGCGCCCCGCAATCCGCTGGAGAATATCAACCCCCCCCCCCACCCACCCACCCCCCACCCCCCTCCGAGAGGGGAGGCTAGTGCATGAATATTCCCAAACAGATATTGGACCTGCTGGATAGATTTAGGTTTTTGCCGCCTGCGACCGGTTTACGAGGCGGCAAAAACCAAATCTATCCAGCAAATCTATCTATATACCTCGGAAGACAATGGAGTATATGCGCTGTCTCCCGTGTTTTGTTGTCGCTGGAGCAGCGGCACTGGAATGACCTCTCTAGTGCGCAAGCCTAGGAGAAGTGTATGTAGATCCTGAGATACCCAGTCCTCCAGATCCCGCTCTAGGCCTTGCTGGTATAGTCCAAAGGAATGCAAAGCAGTACGTTTGGCACCAGTTTGTCTGCAGGAGCTGCCAGAACAGTGCGTGAATACAGGCAGCTGTCTGCCTTCTGTGCCCCACTCCTGATTTGAAGGGTTTACTCCCGCACATTTAACCGTTGGATCAAACCTGATTTCCTTCGTCCTTTGGCCGCTGGCTGTCAGAAAACAGCTCATCCGCCTAGTGGTGGAATGTGATCACCACCCCCTCACGTGGTTTAGCCACCAGCTGAGGTGGTTTGCCGGGGTGTGGCGCATGGAGCCAGCACGTGAGAGATTAAGGAGATGGATGAGGACCAGTGATGCCCGACCGTCCTATGTAGGACGCAGCTGCCGAACTGCTAGGGTATAACCGATATATGGATTAAAAACCTCACTTTATTAGCATGTGTTCGGCCGATGTTGACTTAGTATAATCAACAAACAAGAAAGAAAAGTGCTTCAGAACCATCAACATCATCATCATTAATAGTAGTAGCAGCAGAATGTTTACTTGTCATTATTATTATTATTATTATTATTATTATTATTATTATTATTATTATTATTATTATTATTATTATTATTATTATTATTATTATACTATCAAATCATTACCATCATAATCATAATCATTATTATTATTAATATTATTATTATTATTATTAGACTTTGTATTTTTAGTATCATTATTATTGTCAAATCATTATCATCATCATCATCATCATCATTATTTTGATTATTATATTTTAAACAAATATTTGATTGTTATTATTTTGATATCTTTATCTTCCTTTGACAGCTTCGGGTCCTCGAATTACGCCGTGGACCAAATCAGCGTGATCTTGGACACCGTTGAAGGCGACGGCCCCACGGTCCTCTCCACTGACTACTTCGTCCCTGCGGGTCAGTGGACCGTGACAGAGGCCATCCAGAAGAGGGATGTGAAGCAGTTCCCTTTCTTCGACGGGCGTTTCTCGTACGTGAAGTTCTCCTATACCTTCCAGCGCATACCTGAAGACAGTGGAAAGGAGTAATTTATTATTAATTTTTGTTTAATACTTTAACCCATTTAGCCCCGACACACTACAGCAGGAGATTAATCGACCATGCTAATTCAAAGGTAGTGCCGGATTAGCTTGGCGCCTGGTGGCGCCAAACTAATCTGGCACTACCCTTGAATTATCATGGTCGACCCTTCTCCTGCTGCTGTTGCACAGTCGTTAGGTGCATGACACCTGCAAAATTTAGGAAATGCGACCCTGGAGTTAAATGGGTTAATTTCCTTTTGTACATTAGCTTGTCTAGATTTTTCGCCATACAGCCCAACGCACATGGATATACATGAACCAGCGCCTCCGGCAGCTTTAAAGGACTCGTGTCTTTTGTATTCAGATGTTGCTGGTTATATGTTCTTTAGTTTGTTTAGTGTTTGCTTTATGTTTTAGTTTTTTCGCCTGATAGCATCTTATCTTGTCCTAGAGCTTCTGTGCCGTACAAAAATGATATGGCATTTACGTTTGAGCATTTGTTTCTGATTTTTTCTTCAAAATATTCATATATGTGCAAGAAAACCCTAAACTAAAATGAACAATTCTCAGCTTGCACTGTGCGTGAATGTGTTTTTTTTTTTTTTTTTTTTCTCTCAGAAAACGGAGCTCGTTCATTCGGCTTTTACGTCTTTTTTAACCCTTTCACTGCGTACAAAAAGTGAACACAATCCAGTTACAAGAGACATTGATCATCATGGGTCCCCGCAGTTGCGGGGACCCATGAGGATCTATGCCTCTTGCTGACACCGCTCTGTATCCATGTTCCTTTGACGGCCGGCGCTCTTGTGCGCTGAATTAATAAAGATTTCAGAACCACAAGCTGCCTCCACTGGCAAGGAAGGGACTCAAGTTTTGCAAACGCCTGTTATAACTTAAATGTACGAGCCGTATATACACTGTATTGCAAGATGGCGCCGGTCTATGGCGACACGATGTCAGGTGTGCTTGTGGTTGGGATGCTTGTGTTGGCGTTTCTACTGGAGGAGGCATTCAGTTTTCGCCACAGGTACGACCGTAATGTGCTCCTCAACATCAGAGATTCGCTGAGTGAATGTGACTTGAGTGGAAATGCTCGTTTTAAGGATGTAAACTTTCAAATTTCAAACTGGGTCACAGCATCTCACTCTGACACAGATCGTGGCCGGCACGTGCGGAAACGGGGTCGTAGGAGTGGAGCTCTTGTGAGACTTCGCCGTCGCAATTTACGCCCCCCGTTACCCGCCATGTTTCTTTCTAACGTTCGTTCTCTGCGAAATAAATCTGACGAACTATTGTGCCATCTACAGACTAAACGAGATTTCAAGGACTGCTCTTTATTTTGTTTTACTGAAACGTGGCTCGATTCGACGGTTCCCGACTCTGCTGTTCAGCCACCTGGCTTTTCCATCTTCCGTGGCGACCGCTCTCAAGACGCTACTGGTAAATCTCGTGGAGGGGGTGTGTGTTTTCTGGTCAACGATCGCTGGGCTACAGACGTGCAGGTTTTGTCAAAAACATGTAGTGTTGCCCTAGAAACACTGACTATTGCCTGCCGCCCATTCTACCTGCCGAGGGAGTTCTCACGTGTCATTTTGACAGCCGTGTACATCCCACCACAAGCGAACACGGAAGCCGCGATAGCGCAGCTGTGTGATGTTGTTACACAGGCGGAGAACTCAAACCCGGACTCTTTTGTTGTAGTCGCTGGCGATTTCAATAAAGCTAATCTTAGCAAAGAGATGCCTAAGTTTGCACAGCAAGTATCGTGCCCCACTAGGGACGGTAAAATTTTAGATCACTGTTACTCAACCATGAAAGGCGCTTACCGTTCCATCGCCCGTGCTCCACTCGGACAGTCAGACCATGCCATGATTTATCTTGTGCCAGCATACAAGCAACAACTCAAAAGTGCAAAAGCAAAAGTAAAATCAATCAAACAATGGTCACCTGAGGCAGCTGAAACACTCCGTGGCTGTCTAGAGTGCACTGACTGGGATGTGTTTAAGGAGGTAACATCAGACATTCACGAGTACACAGAGGCTGTCACTGACTACATTGCCTTCTGTGAGAGCCTCTGTATTCCCACCAAGACCTGCAAGAGTTTTCCTAATGACAAGCCATGGTTTACAGTAGACATTAAACACAAACTCCACGAAAAACATGACGCATACAAAGACAATGACAGAGAAAGGTACAAACAAGCCAGGTATGCAGTACTAAAAGCAATTAAGACTGCCAAGCGCAACTTCAGATACAGACTAGAACAGAAAATCGCAGCTAGTAACCCTAGAGATATTTGGCAAGGCCTCAAAGACATTACAAACTATAAACCAGCTTCCAAGACTGCTAATGTTACTGATGCGTCTCTTCCAGACACTCTGAATGACTTTTATAGTCGTTTTGACAAAAAGAATATGACCCCACCTCCTTATGTGGAGAGGAGTCATACTGAGAACCCACCTTTCATTATTCTAGACGCCGATGTCAGGTGCATGTTTCAGCGTCTAGACAGCAGGAAAGCTGCCGGTCCAGATAACATTTCTACACGCTTACTCAGAAACTGTGCGGACCAGCTCTCGGGCGTCTTTACTGACATTTTCAACATGTCTCTCTCTCAGTGCACTGTTCCTCAGTGTTTCAAAAGGTCCACCATCATTCCTGTTCCGAAAAAATCCAAAGTGTCCTCCCTAAATGATTACAGACCGGTCGCTCTGACCTCAGTTGTCATGAAGACGCTTGAGCGCCTCGTCCTCCGGTTTCTGAGAACATTTACCGACCCTCTGCTGGATTGTTTTCAATTCGCGTATCGCGAAAAACGTTCCGTGGAGGATGCGGTGTCACTTGGTTTGTTTTATGTTTTACAACACCTTGAAATCCCAAACACCTATGCCAGAATTTTATTTGTTGATTACAGTTCTGCTTTTAACACCATTATTCCATCTAAATTGTACCAGAAGATCCAGCAAATCGGAGTTCCAGAGACATTGTGCCTCTGGACCCTCGATTTCCTGTTGATGAGACCACAGGTCGTTAAAATTGGTGGAAATGTGTCATCCACCCTCACTTTATCCACGGGCACGCCTCAGGGGTGCGTGCTCTCCCCTATGCTCTACTCCCTGTTTACTTATGACTGTGCTTCATGCCATGCCAGTACTAAAGTTCTGAAATTTGCAGATGACACCACAGTGGAAGGGTGCATTACAAACTCAGACGAATCCGCTTACCGTAGTCAGGTTGAGACTCTAATTAGTTGGTGTAATAACAACAACCTTGAACTGAACTCTGGCAAAACAAAAGAAATGATTGTGGACTTTAGAAAGAAACAGTCCCCTCCCCCTCCCCCTCTTGTGATCAATAGTGAAATCATTGAAACAGTCCAGAACTTTAAGTTTCTTGGCACTACCCTGTCATGTGACCTGAAGTGGGAGGAAAACACTCGCCTTATCGTCCAAAAAGCACAGCAGCGCTTGTTCTTCCTGCGACGTCTGAAAAGTTTCGGTCTCGGTGCCCACATGTTGATGCAATTCTACCGAGCTGTGATTGAGAGCGTGCTCACCTTTTCGATCACGGTTTGGTATGGTTCCATCACGGCCAAAGAGAAAATCAGACTGAGTAGGGTGGTCAAGACCGCTTCAAAAATCATAGGCAGAGATCTTCCTAGCCTGGACTCACTGTACCAGCAGCGTCTCTTACGTAGAGCACGTCTTATCTCCAGGGATTCCACCCACCCCGGCAATGAGCTTTTTCAAATTTTACCATCAGGGCGCAGGTACAGGTCCATCAGTACCAGGACCAGCAGATTCCGCAACAGTTTTTTTCCCTCTTGCTGTTCACGCTCTCTCTGATCAACCGGACTAATTGGAGAGAGCGCGAGTGGCGAGTGAGAATGATTGTGTACAGTCAGTTTTTAACTGTATCAGATCTCTCTCTCTCTCTCTCTCTCTCTCTCTCTCTCTCTCTCTCTCTCTCTCTCTCTCTCTGTGTGTGTGTGTGTGTGTGTGTGTGTGTGTGTGTGTGTGTGTGTGTGTGTGTGTGTGTGTGTGTGTGTGTTTAGTCTTAGTAACTGACATCAAGACAAATTCCAATGTTTTTATTGTTTTGTACATGGAAACATATGGCAATAAACCATCTTATCTTATCTTATCTTATCTTATATATATATATATATATATATATATATATATATATATATATATATATATATATATATATATATATATATATATATATATATATATATATAATATATATATATATATATATATATATATATATATCAACATATAAACATATATAAATAATATATATAAACAATAATAATAATTTAAAAAAACATAATAACAAAATTTAAATATCACACACAAACAACCAACCAACCCCACCACCAACGGCAACCAACCAACCAAACAACAAACAAAACAAATAAACAAACAAACAAACAAACAAACAAACAAACAAACAAACAAACACAAACAAACAAATAAACAAACAAAACAAAAAACAAAACAAACACGCGTTTGTGTCAGCTGTGAGAGATGTATAGATTGACCACAGCATTTCGATGGTGGTGCCAATTTAGCCTCTTGCCTTCCTGGTCAGTACACTTGTCTTTGTGCTTGTCCTTTCACAGCGTGTTTCTGTCTTTGTTGATTATCGCGATCCATTTCTTTATTCTCTCAGTGCGGTGTCATGATGGAGTCTATGCGTTAACCCCTTCACTGCGAGTGGACGCGCTAAATGATGTGTTTTAAAGCAAATTTGCAAATTTGCCCTGACGCACTACAGCAAGAGATGGGTCGAGCATGATAATTCAAGGGTAGTACCAGAGTAGCTTTTACATTATCAGGGACTCTATATAGCTCTATAAGAAAAGTTATATAGGATCCCTAACATTACAAATGGATCGAAAAAATTATGCACAAGAACAACAGTTATTGAACACGACAAAAGTATGATATTGAACAGAACACAAAAGAAGCTTATAAAAATTAAACAGGACTCAAAAACGCAAACCAAAACTAATAATAATAATAATAATAATAATAATAATAATAATAATAATAATAATAATAATAATAATAATAATAGTAATAGTAATAATAATAATAATAATAATAATAATAATAATAATAATAATAATAATAATAATAATAATAATAATAATTAAAGGGACATACTCCAGGCAGTAAAGAGCGGTACGTGGCGTAGTCGTAAAGGCGCCTACCACCAATGCTGAAGGTGCGAGTTTCGATACCGGGTTCCGGTGTTGGACTTTTCTCCTCTAGTAAACTGTGTCATCGTTAATTCGGGCGGACCGTCGGGGTTTCTTTCTCCGGGCACTCCGGCTCTTCCTCCCTCTCCACCTTGGTACCGGTTTCAGGCCATTTTATAAATATCAAATTCAAGCGATCAAAATATCCAGGAGAAACCTGAGTAGCTGAGCTGACCCTTCGCACCACGTGAATGTCCTGTGTTTGTCTTGTACTGTATTTGTCTTCAGAGTGAATGCGTGTGTGTCACGTGAGCGTGCATGTTGGGTTCAGTTCGCGGCGCTTTAAGCCGGTTCACAGAATGTAGTAAAGCGCCTATATAATAACCGGTATTAGTATTAGTATTATAACAGATCGCAACAATTGCTTTATAAATGTTCTTAAAATGTCTTACGATAATGATGGACAACAGGGCTGGCTTATATTATGATATTTGAATGGCGTAAAATGAAAGTTTGTACGCAGGAGAGTTCCTTCCGTTATGCTCAATAGGCAGTAGAAATCCCCTGGTACTTGTGCCTATTTACATGGATCCTGAAAAGAAGGGTATAGGCATTGATAACCCGTCATACGGGCGGATTTTAGCAGACGAAGCCCGCCTCGGAGCAGATCGCTGTAAGTATATTATAGAAACAACAAAACACTCTAGCTTACATGCGGAATACAACCCACTTAGCAAAGGTCCTCGGGTCCACGATTGCCGCAGAGGGCCCGCGCACGGCTGTGCGCGGACCCACTGCGGACGTTGTTTCCCGAAGACCTTTTGCTACAAGGGTAGCCCATTGAGTGGGAGAGTCTATTAAGTGCAATGACCCCAATCTCCGGTCAGCAATCTCTTAGAAGGGCCCATCTCACATGTAATGTGACTACCGCCTATAAATGATACGTAAATAGCAGCGAGACTTCTGCTTGCGTGTTTTCGTCAGAGGCCACGTCATTTGTTTTCACGATCTGTATCGCTGTTAGTACAGCAATTATCTAATGTATTCACTAATAATAATAATAATAATAATAATAATAATAATAATAATAATAATAATAATAATAATAATAATAATAATAAAGGTAATTTGTATAGCGCCTAATCACCAAGGTGCTCTAGGCGCTTTACAATCACAGTAATGAAACAGTGAAGCAAAATACAAAAAACAAGCACATACAACCAAAAATATACATTGATTTACAAGGAGCAGAAAACTCTCACACACACACACACACACACACACACACACACACACACACACACACACACACACACACACACACACACACACACACACACACACACACACACACACACACACACACACACACATGATGAGCCGGCAGAAAAAAATGGTCTTTACGTATATGCAACAGAGAAAAGGTGTGTTTTAAGCTTGGATTTGACAATGGAAAGAGATGATGAGTGACTCACATCAGCTGGGAGAGTGTTCCATGTAATGAGACCAAAATACGAAAATGCACGATGACATTGAGTGACCTTATTGCGTCTAGGGATACGGAAAACACGAGTGTCTGAAGCAGAGCGTAGTGAGCGGGACGGTGTATACAGCTGGACAAGATCGGATAAGTAAGGAGGGGCAGAACCAGAGGTGATGTTGAAACAAATCACACAGACTTTATACTGAATTCTATATGAAACTGGCAGTCAGTGCAAATCGGCTAGTAGAGGCATAATGTGTTCATGTTTCGGTACACGAAAAATCACACGTGCAGCACAGTTCATGACTCTCTGGATTTGGTCAAGAAGATTTTGCGGAACACCGGACAAAAGAAAATTGCAATAGTCTATTCGGGACAGCACAAGGAAGGTAACAAGTGTTTTGGTAACTTCAACAGTCAGCAGATGTCGAACAGTGCTGATCCTTCCGAGTTCAATGAAGGCAAGCTGACAAACTTTCTTCACTTGTTCCTTCATTGTCAGCCTGTTGTCAAAAAGGACACACAAGTTACGGGCCGAGCTAGAAAAGGAGATGGCACTCTCGCCCACCATCATTGACTCAGGAAGATCAGCACTGCACGTAGAGGAGCACGTCATTCGGAGGAACTCAGTTTTGTCGCTGTTTAGCTGGAGCCTGTTCTGTGTGGTCCACTTCTGAACATCACAAATACAAGCCTCCAAAGACTGCACCATCTGATCAACATGTTCACGAAGGGAGTGTTTGTACAATACTGTATCATCTGCATATAAATGATAAGAAACAAAGTGACGCTCAATGACATGCGACAGGGGTTGTGTATGCAAAGTAAAAAGAACAGGCCCCAAGACCGACCCCTGTGGAACGCCACAAAGCAGCTCAACAGGGTGGGACTCAAATCCTGCCACTGAAACCATCTGCAAGCGACCAACAAAGTAGGATTGGAAAAATTTCAGTGCAGTGCTTTTAATGCCAAACACATCACGAAGGCGGGCAAGTAGAATGTCATGGTCAATGGTATCAAACGCTGCGCTCAGATCAAGCAGAGTCAGAACAGAGATTAGATCTTCATCGCTAGCACCAAGCAGGTCATTCACAACACGCAGCAATGCTGTCTCCGTGCTATGACCAGACCTATCTGCTGACTGGAACACATGCCACAGACCATTATTCTTGATATGGTCTAGCAGCTGCATGAGCACTATCTTTTATAGAAGCTTTGAAATAAAAGGTAGGTTGGATACGGGTCTGTAGTTGTTCAAACTATTGGGATCAAATGAAGGTTTCTTTAAGAGCGGCTTAACAATTGCAGTTTTGAAACAGGTTGGTGCAGTGCCGTGCAAGAGGGACTCATTTACAATAGCTGTAACAACTGGTACAATTACATCGTTACATTCAAAAAGAAGGGGCGAAGGCACAGGGTCTAGCTCACAGGTCAAGAGAGACATCTTACTCATCGTGTTTAGCACTACCTTTTTCAGTCACTGGACTGAAGCATGCAAGAGGAGTGCCAGCAAAACACTTAGATTCAAATGAGCAAGATGTCTGAGCATCGTCACATTTGTCAATGTTGTCACGTATTGTTCTGACTTTGGAACAGAAAAAGCGAGAGAATAGTTCTGGGAGATCACGGATTGGGTGTGTGCTGGGCAGTTGAACAGATTTGGTCTTACCCAAGAGTCCATTAGTGACACGGAAATACAAAACTAGAGGTGACCGTTGTTTTGCGCACGTTGGACCTGTTGTCTGGAACTCACTACCTATAGACATTAGTCAGTCTTCCTCATTCACTGACTTTAAATCTGCCCTAACGACCCACCTGGTTGATACCCCAATGTAGCTCAGTTCTTTATCATTATGTACCTGTGTGTGTGTGTGTGTGTGTGTGTGTGTGTGTGTGTGTGTGTGTGTGTCTGTGTGTGCGTGAGTGTGTGTGTGAGTGAGTGTGTGCGCGTGTGTGTGTGTGCGCGCCCGCGCGCGTGTGTATTGCAGAATCCGTTGTTTCTCTGGTTTTATGACCCCCTCCACTCCCACTCTTTATATGTAAAGCGCTTAGAGATTATTTAAGGATAAGCGCTATATAAGTAGCCATTATTATTATTATTATTATTATTATTATTATTATTATTATTATTATTATTATTATTATTATTATTATTAGTGAACAAAGAGATTAATAGATATATACTAAGCCCTTCATTGCCGAGAAAAAGTGAAAACAGTTCAACTGCAAGAGGTATAGATCCCCATGAGCGCCCGCAATTGCGGGGGCTCATAAGGATCTATACCTCTTGCTGAGACTAATTTGTACATGCGTCCCTTGGTCAGTTGTAACTGTTGGTCGTTGAATGAACACACATTTCAGAAACCAAATAATTCAAGAGGCATGTAAGCAATTTTGTAAATCTCATAGAGTGGTTTTAAAACCTTATTCTACTAGCGAAAGCAATCCAGACCAAAAAGGTGACTGCCAAGCGTGTAATATGCAAAGACGTACCCAACGGAGAAAGAAACACGCTTAGAAAAGACGGGTACAACACAATTTATTAATATTTCAGGTAAATACCCTTTGTCAAAATAGACAAACAAACAAACAGAGAGATTAGCCGCTACTTATCTTCATTGGCAGAAGGAATGTGGCAACTGAAGGAGGTGACGTAAAATAAAAGAAAAGGAAGAACAAAAGTGCGGAAAAAGTAAAAATGACGTCAACGAAAAATCGTGAGAGAGACTCGGAAAGAACCTGAACACGAGAGACAAGAGTATGTGCAAGCACGTGCAGGAGCGAGGGAAAGAAAAGGCGTGTAGATGAGGCCAGAGAAAGAGAGAGAGAGAGAGAGAGAGAGAGAGAGAGAGAGAGAGAGAGAGAGAGAGAGAGAGAGAGAGAGAGAGAGAGAGAGAGAGAGAGAGAGAGAGAGAAAGAGAGAGAGAACGAACGGGGATTACCCTTGGGCACGAAGTAGGCTGAGTGTCTAATACACAAAGCCTGCTAAACACCAACTCGAAGGCAAACTTTATATCACCTTCAAGTTGAGGACTACCTCGGGGAAAAACAGGAGGACCCCGGGGAAAAAAAACCCAGCATTTAGCACGGTACACAACAAGGAATAAGTCATGAAAACAAAGCAAAAAATCAAATTCAGTAAGAGAATAATTAGGTATAAGTGGAGAGTAGGTAGTTGTGAAACCGTCTTCAAGGGTAACTAAAAAAAAAAATAATAAAAAAATAATAAGGGGGAGAGAGAGAGAGAGAGAGAGAGAGAGAGAGAGAGAGAGAGAGAGAGAGAGAGAGAGAGAGACGTGGGCGGGGGGGGGGGGAGGGAGGGGGGGGGGAAAGGAAGAGGAAGAAAGGAAAAGGAAAAAGCGTAAAGAGAGAAAGAGGGATAGAGAGGAGTGTTAAGTGGGGGAAGAAGAGGGAGAGAAGTAGAGAGAGAGAGAGAGAGAGAGAGAGAGAGAGAGAGAGAGAGAGAGAGAGAGAGAGAGAGAGAGAGAGAGAGAGAGAGAGAGAGAAAGGGGGTGGGGTGGAGGCGGAAGACAACCAGCCAGAGCCACCAGCCCCACCCAACAAGCACCCACCAGCTCACAGAAAAACACACAGGCACGCAACAAGACGACCACATACATCCCCAAGGGATGCACACGAACGCCCCGCCCCAAAACCGCGTATTACTCCGTGAGCCGGAGACCGGGCGCCCGACAGGGAAGGGCAAGGGATCCAACTAAACGTATGGCCAGCGCTGAGAAAGTCCCCAAGGGAAATGTACAAATCAACCAGCGCCAACCTCACCTAACAGGTTAGTGAGTAGTAAAACAGCGAGGTAAAGGTACAGTTAGCAGACACAAGCAAGGTAAAAAATGTTAATCTTTCATATTCATCCCGAGTGGCGCCACAGTGCCCAGTTTATTAATCAGAAATTTTTCACGGTCTTTCCTGGCCCAGACATTACTGGCTTGCATAAGCCAGAGGCCTTTAACCCGAATGTCCGAGACGGAGTGGTCGGCCTGATTGAAATGTCGTCCGACCGGTCTGTTGTATTGGTACTTGACAAACTGAAGATGTTCTTTGAAACGGTCGTTGATGGTTCTTTCCGTCTCTCCAACATAGAGTTGGCCGCATTTCACACAGGAGATGACATAAATCACGTTGGTGGTTTGACACGTGAAGTATCTGTCTATGTTGAATTTGTAACGTGGACCAATCACCACGGTGGAAGGGCAAATAAAAGGACACGTCTTGCAATTAGGAACATTGCACGGAGTGGAGCCGGAGGGTCTGGAGGTATGACGAGGCTTGAGAGTAGAGCGAACAAGCATGTCGCGCAAATTAATATCCCTCTTGAAAGCTACCAACGGAGGTTCAGAAAAGATAGCAGCAGATTCTTGACTGGATGACAAAAGACCCCAGTTAGAAAGAAGGATTTTACGAACCGGATTAACCCCTTATTATTTTTTTTATTAATTTTTTTAGTTACCCTTGAAGACGGTTTCACAACTACCTACTCTCCACTTATACCTAATTATTCTCTTACTGAATTTGATTTTTTGCTTTGTTTTCATGACTTATTCCTTGTTGTGTACCGTGCTAAATGCTGGGGTTTTTTTTCCCGGGGTCCTCCTGTTTTTCCCCGAGGTAGTCCTCAACTTGAAGGTGATATAAAGTTTGCCTTCGGGTTGGTGTTTAGCAGGCTTTGTGTATTAGACACTCAGCCTACTTCGTGCCCAAGGGTAATCCCCGTTCGTTCTCTCTCTCTCTCTCTCTCTCTCTCTCTCTCTCTCTCTCTCTCTCTCTCTCTCTCTCTCTCTCTCTCTCCCTCCCTCTCCCTCTCTCTCTCTCTCTCTCTCTCTCTCTCTCTCTCTCTCTCTCTCTCTCTCTCTCTCTCTCTCTCTTTCTCTGGCCTCATCTACACGCCTTTTCTTTCGCTCGCTCATGCACGTGCTTGCACATACTCTTGTCTCTCGTGTTCAGGTTCTTTCCGAGTCTCTCTCACGATTTTTCGTTGACGTCATTTTTACTTTTTCCGCACTTTTGTTCTTCCTTTTCTTTTATTTTACGTTACCTCCTTCAGTTGCCACATTCCTTCTGCCAATGAAGATAAGTAGCGGCTAATCTCTCTGTTTGTTTGTTTGTCTATTTTGACAAAGGGTATTTACCCGAAATATTAATAAATTGTGTTGTACCCGTCTTTTCTAAGCGTGTTTCTTTCTCCGTTGGGTACTTCTTTACTAGCGAAAGGGACTGTGAGCTGCTCATAATTACGTATATCGATATACAAATATTTCTCACTGCTGTTTGTTTGCATTAACTGATGTAAGTTGGTTGTCGGCACAAACTTTAAACAGTAGCGCGGCCTCCATCATGGCTTACCGCTTAGCACAGATCTTGACGTAACAAGTTGTATTGCGACGTCATTTTCTTTAGACTGCCAGACATGATGACGTAACAGTGCAATACATGACGCCATAGTACCAGTCGTTACAATAAAATTATGTCGTTGAACGCGAGCTGATATAATTTTGTCAATTTCAATTTCACGTGCGCCCATAACCTTTGCTGACCGCTATGACCAGATTTTCTGCAAGTCAATTTTGCACAATTTGCCGTTCACACACCAGAATGTATCACACAGTGTGTCATAAGCTTAACCTGTATCACACTTGTGTGTGTCACGACCTTCCGCGTGAAAGAGGCATGTAAGGAAGTCCATATAACATTTTCGTGAACAGGCATGTCTTAACCCCTTCACTGCCTTGAAAATGTGAACACGATCCAACTGCAAGAGACATAGATCCTCATGAGCCCAGAGGGCTCATGAGGATCTATGCCTCTTGGAGATGTTTGGAGTGTGGTCTAGATCCTTACGGTGGACGGCGTTTATCCTGCGGGATTTCGCACTCGTCTGTTGATGGCAGCGTTCGTTTCAAACGTAAATATTGTACATTGTGGCTCTGGACGGGCAACTGACCCTTTTCGCCTACGACATACTTGCAGGCACTTATCCCTTTCATTCTCAAGACCAGCAAGTTCAACAAAACACAGTCTGCAATACAATGGCAAAAGCCAATATGTCCATTTTTGTGAAAAGCGAGATTTTCAATATAATACATCGCAAATCGCACTTTAAAAAAAAAAGAAGAAATGGACAGACGGCTTTCAATATTGCAGGGGAGAAATATCAAGAAAACTGTTATCTACGTGTTAGGCCACACTGATATATAAATTAGTAAGCTAAATTGTAATAGCCCTACAAGGCGCCGCCATCAAAGGTCAGTCATCTTAACATTATACTCTACAATTTGGACAAAGCGATGTCTGCGTTCTGATTGCGGATCCGTTATAAAGCAAAGAAAATAAAAAGTAAAATTTTGTCACATGGTCAGTAATAGTTCACTAGGGACGTACCGCTTGCAGAAACGCGGCAAAAAGCCGCGTATTGGTATGCGGCAAGTCTCGAACGTATCAACTCTTTGCCTATTAACTCATTTATCCAGATGGCCGTATTTCCCAAATTTGGGAGGCGTCATCAAATGACTATGCACCAGTTGCAGGAGATGGATCGACCATGATAATTCACGGGTAATGACAGATTATCTTGGCGCCAACAGGCGCCAAGCTAATCTGGCACTACCCTTGAATTATCATGGTCAACCCATCTCCTGCTGTAGTGCGTCAAGGATGAATGGGTTAAGTAACCTTTCTGTGTTATGTGCTCTGCCACTAAGTAATTCTGTAAGAAACGGCTTGTAACGACACACGCTGCGCTAAAAATATCCATGTACAGGCATTGAAAGCAAGCATAGGCTGTACGGATCTCGCAGCTACGACCCAACATAAACTATCGTAAAAATGAAGCACTACTGAAATGAAGAGAAAACAACAACAACAGCAAAAAGAAAGTTGAGAAAGAAAGAACGACAGACACAAACAAATGCTGAGTAGACAACACAGTCAGGAAAATGCACAGCGATAACAAGTTCACTGCCAATGGACGCAGATTATGTTCCTGTAATGTTTGTAACTGAACGCCAAGAACCCCAGCCGTCTAAAGAACTTGGATAAGGCGTGGTGTCTCAGTACAAGAGGTATAGATCCTCATGAGTCCCCCGCAGTTGCGGGGGCTCATGAGGATCTATACCTCTTGCAGTTGGGTTTATTTTATTCGGTGTTTCTCGGCCGTTAAGGGTACGTATCATTGGACGGCCAGTGGAAGCAACGAACCAGACAAGACAACAGAACAGTACAAATACACACAAACTAGAGAACAAACAAACTAAAACACTAGCACATGAACGGTCAAACCAACTAACATACTTTTTAGAGTGGCAGATAAAAGGCCTCCCACCCACCGACCCACCCACCCACCCCCTCCGCTTCCCCCCCCCCCCCCAACCCCCCCCCCCAACCCCCCCCCAACCCCCCCCAAAAAAAAAAATTAAATAAATAAATAAATAAATAATAAATAAATAAATAAAATAAAAAGTACACGCCATATTTTTCTTTTAAAATGGATTACCAACTGCATCTTGTCCAACTGCGCTCAAGCGATCCCTATTTTTTTTTCTAACTTTTTTCCTTTCCTGAATTTTTGTTCCCTTACCGGCAGGTTCGAAAAATGTCCTCTTCTTTGACTGTTCACACCTCCATCATTACAAAATAAAGTTTCATTGATGAATTAAATAATATTTATTGCTGAATTCATTGATGGGCCAAGCTAACAGCCCATCTCGGCCCTTCAGCCTTCTCTCTCTTTCTTGCCGATCCGCCCGAGAGAGCGGGAAAGTAAGCGACCTCATTTTCATTTCCGTTTTGTGAAGAGCGAGAAGAAAGTGCAAGGAACACAGTGAATGAGAAAGTACTTGATGAAGCACAACTGTATTCTAAATCAGGTACGTACGCATGAATACACGATCTGAACCAAAACATCATTATATGTTAAATACGATATCATCTTTAAAAAATAAATCGTAATAAAATCTGTAAAAAAATATCTTAATAAAGAAAGATCCTGCTCCGTGTTAACCCCTTCCCTACCGCTGTCCGTACATTTTGGTTTCTGAAATATTCGTTCATTCCAAAGACCAAAACGGCCAAAACCGTCAGGAAAACGTGGTCACAAATTGGTCTCAGCATGAGGCATAGATCCTCATGAGCCCCCGCAGTTGCGGGGGCTCATGAGGATCTATGTCTCTTGCAGTGTGATCGTCTTCAGTTTATCTCGCGGAAGTGAAGGGGTTAGACTCTAATAACAAACTAACTAATCAATAAAGAAAGAAACACACTTAGGACGGACAACACGATTATTTACATTCTTGCGTATTAACTCATGAAGTCCAGCCCGACGGCCGTATTTCCCAAATTTTGGAGGCGACATCTAATGACTATGCACCAGTTGCAGGAGATTGATCGACCATGATAATTCGACAGGGGCAGATTATCTTGGCGCCGACAGGCGCCAAACTAATCTGGTACTACTCTTGAATTATCATGGTCGACCCATCTCCTGCTGTAGTGCGTCAAGGCTGAATGCATTAATCCGAAATTTAATAAATTGTGTTGTGATTGTAATTTCTAGGCGTGATTCTCTCCTTCATGTTACTTCTTTTTTTCATTTTACACGTTTGGCAAGTCACCTTTTTGATTTAGTTTAAATATGATTTAACTCTTTGGGTCTCGGTAGCGGTTTGTAGGAATCATCGCGACTAAAACCCCGACTGACACCTAAAGTGGTAATATTCAGGTTCACTGTAAACAAATGGTAGTAATCATGTTTAGTTTATTCTCAGTTGTATTTAGTTTTTCAACGTTATACTGTTAAGTAGTATGACAAAACGTCCAGCAACATGGTGCTGGTAAAACATTCGTTTTGCCTTACCTAGCCTCCATTTGCCTTCAAAACGATTGAAGCGCGATCTGCTCCAAGATTGAGCTTTGATTGTTAAACTTTGTCAGTATAATGGATTTTCATTGTTGTCCTGCCTCAACTAATTCTCACTTTGTTACCTTTCTTTTCGCAATCTACGTACGTAGGCACACATAAAATGTTTTCTTTTATACTGCTTCTTGTACGCAAAGGGCGAACTCTGATGAAGTCAATGAGAAAAGAGAACAATAGTCTTTCATTTTAAGACATTCACATTTTTTCATTAGCCTCTTCGCTACTAGTGATCGCGAATTTCGCGTCTGAAACGACTTGCACGCTGACCAACATTCGCGAAGAACACAAATGAAAGGGGAACAACATTGGGCGCACGGAGCACAGGACTAACAAGAGACATAAGCCCTCATGAGCCCCCGCGAATGCGGGGGCTCATGAGGGCTGTATGTCTCTTACAGCTGAGTAGTGCTTGCCTTGCCCTGTCCGTTGAGGTGTTAAACAGAAGTTAATGCAGGCATTTGTGAAGCATTATTGTAAGACTTGCTGTGAACATGCATACAGGAGACAGTACAACAGTTAACCTTTATGGCCCGGAGACGTGTTCCTTAACTCTTAAACTCCCCGAGAACTAAATGACTTACATTGTATTGAAAGGAAGTCATTTACTTCTGGGAGATCTAAACTTTAATGCTGAGTCAATTCAATTCATTTCCAGCAACTTTATTTATCCCGTAAAGGGCAATCACACGTGAAAGTCGCAGTGTTTATTTTTTATTTTTTATTTAAATTAATGTTCATCTTAGCTCTATTTGCTAACTGTGTTTCAGGCATCCACTGATAATCTAACAAGACAATGCGACGAGCGTTCCTGGTGCCTTGGCTGTTATCAGGTTTGTAGATACAATAGTTAGTTATTGGGGTTTAACGCCGATCAGGCGGATAAGACCATCTCACGGCGGATTTGTAGATACAGACGGTAAACTGTTGGAGATCTAATTTTTCGTTGCATGAATATCATTCTGCCTTCATTCTCTGCACACTGAATCATGATTGTAAATTTATTAATTACATACAAACACGCAGCTGTACCTTATTACTGAACCATGCACTGCAGGAGTGTAGCTGATTCTGTTGTCCTGCACACATTACGTACAACCGTAAGGTCCAAAATCACATGGCAGCACACGTTTATTTGTCTGCTTGTTTGTCTATTCGTCTGTGCAGGCCTGTGTGTGCAAGTCATGAGCTACACGGAGAAAGACGTAGAAGTGATCAACGCTTACTTGGAGAAGGTTAACAGCCAGCCAAAAATCCTGCCTCCCACTGGCGATGACCCTGTGAAAGTTTCTATCGGCTACCAACCGCAAGCTGTCACGGATGTGGTAAGAAATGCACGGGGGCTCAGGAAGGTCAATGTCTCTTGCGGTTAAATTATGTTAGCATTTCTCGGCAGGAAAGGGTTAACCCATTCAGCCATTCAAGGGTAGTGCTTAGCTTGGCGCTTGTCGGCGCCAAGCTAATCTCGCACTACCCTTGAATTATCATGGTCGATCCATCTCCTGCAACTGGTGCATAGTTATTAGATGACACCTCCAAAATTTGGGAAATATGGCCGTCAGGCTGAATGAGTTAACATGTAACCCCTTCACTGTCGGAGAACACCAAAGCACTTGCAAGAGAAATCAACTCTCATGGGCTATCGGATTCGTGATCGGCGTTATTTTTCGGTTCTCATTATTCGTCACTGCAATTTTTTTTTTTTTTTTTTTTGGTCATCTTCATGACTCGTGAAAGTAAGGATCGTTTTGAAACGTGAAAAGCCAAACTTCGATTTTCGTGATCCGTGAAAACGCCTTGGTTATTTCGTGAAACGTTAAAGTCTGTTGTCATACAGTAAATTAAATCCAGAATCTCTTCGCACTACAGTACCGCCCCCCACCCCTCCTCCCCTCCCCTTATGTCCCCTTTCAGCCAGTAGAGAGGTTTCGTTTAGAACGAACGACTCATAACAAAGAACGAGAGCGAAATTGACTACCAGCTTGCACCATAAGCATAGTGTTACGTGGTAGTCGTTGTCATAGTATGATGCATCACACCAGACGCACTCCCGTAGGGTTCTTGTAAAGAAACCTCACTCAGCTGCAACTCGTCACACGTGGCACAAGGTTGTAGTCCACACTGGAGTAACAGTTCCAACAGTACTTTATTTTCACGATGCACTCTGAGCACAATACGTCCACAAATGCATCCACACGTTGGTACACTGTCTCGTACAATCATCCGCAATTTTGATACACTGTTTCTCCCTTACAATGCACAGACATAAATATGTTCTAACACGCTGTTTTATACTATTAAAGATTTCCAGAACAATCCAGCAAGTTACACAACTCAACCTATCAAAAAAGAAAACGTAACAAAAACTCATTAATATTCATTAAAAAGAACACACTAGATCAGTCTAAATCTTCCACTAACATCTAGGCGCATTCCATATATGTTGCGAAATGTAGCCAACATGTGTACTACACAACTTTGATGTCATATTTGAGGTCACTAGAATAATCAGCAAACAATTTAGGTCGGAATTCGCAACAATGTAGCGAACTTCTAGCTATACATCAAAAATCGATCACAATTCTCCATGCAAAAGAAAACGAAAGGTATCGGGTTCCTATCCAAAATAACTCAACTGAACACCGAATCTTTCCTGTGATTAACTCACACATGCCATAAAAAGAATAACACAACCACAAACGTAACACATAGACAACAATCCAAGCATCTTTTAGAGGCATAGATCCTTGTGAGTCCTCAGGGCTCATGAGGACCCATACTTCTTGGAGATGCTTGGAGTGTTGTTTGTGCTTAGGGTAGAAGATGGCTATCTGTCGTGTCTTCTCTTTCGTTCGTTGTTGGGAGTCGTTCGTTGCAAATGAAACCTCATTTTTGAAAGAGGTTTATTTATTGCGCCTGATGTACGAAATACCCACAGTTTGTAGTTATCCCTTGAGGACTGCATTACAGTTCAGGAGACAGATAGACCATGATTGTTCAAGGGTGGTGGCAGAATAGCTATTCTGCCACCACACTTGAACTATCATGGTCGAGCCATATCTTGCTGTGGTGTGTCGCGGACAGAATGAGTTCAAGAGAAGCGGCACCTTCTCTCTTCATCATCCTTTTCCATTGTAAATGACGTTGTTGCTGCTGTTGTTGTTAATTTTAATTCGTGATTCGTGAATCGATACACCATCAGCAACACCTTTTATTTCTTGGTCACAGAATCGGAACGGCTACGTGGAGACAGTCGGTATGCTTCATTTGAACTGGAATGACCCGCGCCTCAAGATGGGCAACGTGATGCGCAGAAGCAACATCATGAATCTCAGCATTGCACCCCACAGTATCTGGACTCCGGACATCGAGCTGGTGAATACGTGAGTGTTGGACTTAATTACTCACAGATAAAAAAAAAAAAAAAAAAAAAAGCCAACCGATGTAGAAAAACGCTTAACCACTTTAATACAAGTGGACGCATACAGTGTTTTTAACGCATTCAAGACGTCCCGCATCAATAGCTGCGAAAGTGTCGTATAGCGTTGTCTCGGGCAAAGCTGTACGACACTTTTGCAGCTATTGATGCGGGGCGCTTTGCATGAGTTGAATCATTGTAATTTCAACTTCAAAGATCCACAGCTGGCAAAGAAAAATGGATACAAAGTGGTTTCTGCAAGAGACATAGATCCTCACGAGTCTCCGTAACACCCAACCAATAATTATTAGTGAGGTTACGTTTACGCCGATAAAGCATAAAGCAAAAAGCTGAGCGAGAGAAGGAGAGAAAACCAGTGGGAGGAGAAGAGGCAGCGCAGACGAAAGAAAGAAGAACCAGTGCCCACAGCAACTGTCACAGGCTTCACCTGTAGCAAATGCAACAGACACTGCCGCTCTCGCATTGGACTGATTAGTCACAGCAGGCACTACAAATCTTAAACACGGACTGACCCAGCAAGCTCCATTGTCTTCCGAGACAGAAGGATGCCAACAACGTTTACGCCGAACGACTCCCAACAAGAAACGAGAGCGGAATCATGGCGGATATCTAGCTTTTACCGCAAGCATAGTCGACGCTCCAAACATCTCCAAGAGGCATAGATCCTGATGAGCCCGGAGGGCTCATCAGGATCTATGACTCTTGGAGATGTTCGGAGTGTTGTCCATGGGTTTGGTGCACAAGTTATCCGCCGTTACCTCGCTCTCGTTCGTTGTTGGGTGTCTTTCAGCATAAATGCAACATCACTATTAGTAACGCACCTTTTGGTTTGTTTATGCGTCTTTATCCCGCTGTCGGTAGACAGTGGTCCCTTCGTGTTCTGCGACTATGTCCTGCGTTCTGGAATTTGGCGACCATCAAGACGACTGCTTCCTTCACTGCTTTGTTGCATTTATTTGACTGTAGCTTACACGATCTGCAGTGTTTGATTTCAATTGCAATGATGCATGCACGGTTCTGCATTTCACTCGTATCATTAGTTCTATAATAACAATAATTATACATGTTGTATCAAAACTAATGCTATCACGGAAAGTAGTTTAACATCTCAGTGGATGACCTATAGTCACCAAAGTACTAAGTGGGTTCCCATTCTCACCAACATTCTCAACGAAACCCTGCACTCCGACCAGAGAAACCCTGGACGTAAAATCCGGCACAGAATGCAGCGGCACACGATGTGGATGTCACATTACAACTGCATACAAAATGTTGACATCACAGCTGTCGAATTTCGTGTTATGGAGGCCCTTTAAGGGTTATTATAACCTGAAGCTCCCTAACACTGACAAAGCAAACTATAGACAGCCCTAAGTATCTCTTAAACACGTAATATAAAGCTTTCAAATTTTCTGCTTGGCTGAGACTAGTTACACAAATGAGAAATACGCATAAAAAAGGGGGAAAAGACGAATTATACTTTCACAGTTGCTACCTGGCGGCCCGTCGCTATAAAAACAGCGCCGGATATTAGACAGTCGCTCCGGCATAAACAATCACCACCTTACTTGTAACTTAATAATAATAATGAAAAAGTAATTTGTATAGCGCTTAATCACCAAGGTGCTCTAGGCGCTTTACAATCACAGTAATGAAAACAAAGCAAAATATAAAAACAAACACATACAACAACAACAAAACAACAAACATACGTTGATTTACAATGTGCAGAATCTCACACACATACACACTTGACTAGTATATAACTTCATAGTCATTTTTAAAGCAATAGTAGTAGAACTACAGTATTAACATGAGAGCAGTCCAAAATGGTTTTTAAATAGTACACACGTCCACACGCCAGGAATGCTGATTTACGAGCCGAGACTTGCTTTAGACAAACAAGTTTTGGCTCCGAGGCTCTGCCTCGGAGCCAAAACATGTGTGTGAAAGGCAAATCATGGCTCTTTAATCATCACCACTCATGGTTTAACATACACGTCTCCTGTCTACTTTCTGGGTTCATACAAAGACAATGGCATAAATGCAAAATGTGAGGCATCTTTTTTCAGGGATGTATATGACCGAGAGCATCCCAACAAAAAAAGAAACACGCTTATAAAAAACAATTACAACACAGTTGTTATATAATTGGCCTTTTCCAAGCATGTTTCTTTATTCTTTGAGATGCTCTCTGCATTTTACACTCATGGCAGTCACCATTTTTTTATCTGCATATATATGCCAGTCATGTATTTTATGTGGGTTTTTTTTTCCTCGAGGACAGGCGATTGGTGTAATAAGGAAGCGCTTACTTGTTTGTTCAGCGCTGAGTAACTTTCCTTGGTTTGTGTGATGTCCGCAATTTGACCGGTTCCCGACTTGCAAGCCAGTCTGACGTTGCCGACTTATAAGCCAGTCTATGCCAGCAGATGAATAGGTCATCACCACCATCGCCATAATCAACGTCATCATCATTATCATCATTATCAATACGTGCTTTTTCTTCCACAGTTTTGCTGAACCTGTGATGATCCTGAATCAGAAACCGCTGGTGCGCGTGAGTCAGAACGGTGATGTCACATACACACCTCTCGTCAAGATCCGCAGCTACTGTGACGTCATCGGTCAGGTGCAGCTGGGCTACCTCAACTGTACTCTCAAGTAATTGGTTTTGTGTAACCCCTTCACAACCTAACTGCATGAGACAAAGAAGAAGATAAGCCCACGCATTCGCGTGGGCTCATGTTCTTCTTTACCAATTGCAGGTGGTACATATATATATTATTTGCTTCTTGAAAGAATGAGGTTATGTTGCGTTGCATTTGACATGTTTTGAGCTCCATAATACAATACAGTTGCTTTGACCAAACTAGATCTATGATCATTGGTCGATACTGCACAATTCTCTCCTCTGACAGTGCTTTTACCTACTTTGTAATAATACAAAACATTACACTACTACACAATACAGTACTACACAATACACAATAATACAGTACAATACCATGTCATGCAGTAAAATACAACACAACACAACAAAATACAATAATCAATACTGTACAGTGCAGTGCAGTAATACCACACACACACACACACACACACACACACACACACACACACACACACACACACACATACACATGCACGCACGCACGCACGCACGCACGCACACACAGACACACATACATATCTTCTTGTATCGAACTCTTGTACAGTATACACGTGCACAAATGAGCTTGGTGCAATAGGTGAAATTAACGACAGACTTACCCGACATCTCTCTCTCTCTCTTTCTCTCTTTCTCTGTCTGTCTGTCTGTCTGTCTCTCCCTCTCCCTCCCTCTCCCTCTCTCTCTCTCTCTCTCTCTCTCTCTCTCTCTCTCTCTCTCTCTCTCTCTCTCTCTCTCTCTCCCCCCACCCGGGTCTGCCCTGGGGGACTTGGGTGGGGTTAGGTATTTTTTAGTTCCCAGGGTCACCCTGGTCAGCCTCACAGGGTGGGTTTTTCTCTCTATTCTGGGGCATGTGTTTCTGTCTACCCTTTGTCCATTCACCTGTATTTGCCTTTTTAAAACTCTCCCTACTGTTTGCACTGCCTGTAGCTCTTGATATTGGATGTGTGTTGCTAAATGGTCTTAGCTTTATTTAGGCCCCATGTGTTAGGTTTATTTAACGTATTTGACGGGCTGGCGACATACATTCAATGTTCTGTTTAGTTTTTTCACAAGCAGTGCAGGCACGTCCTGAGAAAGCCTTGTTGCTGTCGGGACGTTAAGCAATGTACAATCAATCTCTCTCTCTCTCTCTCTCTCTCTCTCTCTCTCTCTCTCTCTCTCTCTCTCTCTCTCTCTCTCTCTCTCTCTCTCTCTCTCTCTCTCTCTCTCTCTCTCTCTGTATCGTCTGATGTATTTTTATATGTGTAGAGTAGCAGGACAGTTTGGAAGATAGGCATTGCTATGCCTAAAACCTTTTATCCTGAATAAAACGTTTCATCATCATCATCATATCTCTCTCTCTCTCTCTCTCTCTCTCTCTCTCTCTCTCTCTCTCTCTCTCTCTCTCTCTCTCTCTCTCTCTCTCTCTCTCTCTCTCTCTCTCTCTCTCTCTCTATTGCCGACGGCAAAGACATCCGTTCAGTCTGACAAGTAATAAACAATTTCACCACAGGTAACAGTAAACGATCGCCTAATATTCCGCCCGATCTTGCTGCTGATGCGTTCAACGTTCACTTCATAACTGTTGCTCAAACTCTGGCGAAGTCAAACACACCTAACCCTGTAAAATTACACTTGCTCTCATCAACTACGTCACCATAGTCAACAGAGAACCTGCGGCCCATTTCTAGTACCGCTTATGACTGTCCTAGATGTATGCAAATCTATTTCCAGTTTAAAGAACAAATCGTCTTGCGGTCCAGATGGTATTAATAGTCAAATTTTAAAACTATCTCTGCCCTACGTCGAATCCCTGACCTTTATTTATAATATACCGATCAGACATAACGTTTTTCCCGATGAGCTGAAAAAAGCGAAGGTAATCCCGCTTCCCAAAAGCAAAGATTTATGCAACCTAAACGAGTACAGGCCCATTTCCATATTATCCTGTATTTCAAAACCGCTCGAGAAACATATCCATACTCATCTTCTCAACTTTCTGGAGCAAAACCATCTGATAACTGCAGCACAATCAGGATTTCGACCTCTACATTCGTGCCAAACTGCCCTTAATGATTTAATTGATAAATGGCTCTCTGCCATAAATGACAGTAAAGTATCAGGTACAATCTTTCTTGACATGAAAAAAGCTTTTGATCTTGTCAACCACTCTATCCTACTAAAAAAAAAAAAACTACCATTCTATCACATTGACTCAAATACTGTCTCCTTTATATCTTCTTATCTCAGGGACAGAACACAGAAAGTACTGCTAAATGGCAAATATTCCGCTGATGGTTTGGTAACTTGCGGTGTTCCACAGGGGTCTATTCTAGGGCCCTTATTATTTAATCTTTTTATTAATGATCTGCCACTGTGCATATCTCATTTAGACGCAAACTGAGATCTGTTCGCAGATGAAACGACCATATACACATCTGATAAAGATATCGCAACCATTAATAAGGTACTCCAACAAAGTCTTGATGAAGTAGAAGGCTGGTGCAGTGATAATCACATGATTATTAGTTATTCCAAAGACAAAGAGCATGTTAGTTACTACACGTCAGAAACACCAGCATGGCCTACCACCTTTAACACTCTCCTTAGATAGACAGCTTGTTGAACAAGTAACTAGGCATCGCTTATTAGGCGTTATAGTGGACAACCAATTAAGCTGGGAGCCGCATACTGACTCAATATGCAAAACAATCTCCAAAAATCTGTTCCTGTTATCAAAACTACGCCATATAGTTAATACTGATATCCGTAAACTCTTTTTCCATGCGCATATCAAAACGCATTGTGACTACAGTTCTACCGTCTGGGATGGATGCAGCGAAGTTCACATGAAAAAAAGTTAATTCCTTGTATCGTCGGGACATTAAATTAATACTTCCCGGTCGTACTTCGACTGATGAAAAATTAAAATCTCTCAAGTTACTAACATTGAAGAAACAGTTTGAATTTAATCGCTGTGTTCTACTGCACAAGATCATGCACGGAAAAGCCCCACCCAATCTAAAAACTCTATTTTCCGACAATAATAGGAAAAACACGAGAAATAGTTCGATCCACCTTCCAAAAATTAGATTAGACATCTGTAAAACCAGTCTGTCTTTTTCAGACGCTAAAGCGTGGAATATGTTACCTCCTCACCTGAAATCAATTTGTAAGATTAGCGTCTTCAAAGATCGCCTCCATAAATATTTACTTCAGAAGTAATAGTATGTTCGGCTCCCTTATGCTACTATTCGTATAGTTAGTGACAAGTTTCCTATTACCTAATACTCTTTTACTGTTGCTGCAGATTATGTAATAGCTCGACTGTCTGCATTAACATGTCAGGTTCATACCTGTGTATATAATTATATATTTTTAAAATTTTTTATTTCTATTTTTTTCCCTCTGAGTGGTGGTGGTGGTGGTGGTGGTGGGGGGGGGGGATGGGTCTTTTTACTTACATATGTTTTATCTTTTGATGTATCGTCTGATGTATTTTTATATATGT
>BTPG01000006.1:26545032-26568537 GCA_036245525.1 Semisulcospira habei
CCAGCGCACGACTGTGTGCGGGCCAACTGCGGCCGGTATCGCCCCGAGGACCTTTTGCTCACTGGGGAATGATTGGCACTGTGACTGAATAAGTCCATGCCTTTGTCTTTACAGATTCATGTCGTGGACCCACAACCAGTTGCAGCTGGACGTGCAGGTCGGTGACCACGGGCTGGACAGCTTTACCATCACCGGGCCGTGGAACATCACGCAGATGACGGGCACGCGCAACGAGCAGGTCTACGAGTGCTGCCCCGAGCCTTACCCGGACGTGACCTTTGCCTTCACCATCCGGGGCAGGCTGTACTACCCCGGATAGACAGGCTGATGCCCGCATTTCACCGGCCTTGATAATTTTCTGTTGAATGAGGCCGGGAATGCAGTTGTACCCCGAAGTACTTCTCCGGATAGATGAATGCCAGTTCTATGTGATCTTGACATTTTACTGTAGAATAATGCGAACACCGCCTAACTGCAATAGGGAAAGAGGACGTTGACCCCACGCATTTGCGTGGGATCATGTTCTTCTTTACATCTTCAGTGCTGGCGACACTTGACCTATATCTGTCATCTGTCAGGTGCAGCTGGGCTACCTCAACTGCACTCTCCAGTAATTGGTTTTGTGTAACCCCTTGTGTAACCCCGTCACCGCCTAAATGCAAGAGACAAAGAAGAAGATGAGCCCACGCATTCGCGTGGGCTCATGTTGTTATTTACTTTTTGCTGGCGACACTTGACCTATATATCCGTGCTTCTTGAGTGAATGAGGTTATTTTGCGTTGCATTTGACATGCCATGTCTTTAGCTCCATACATACAATACAATTGAATACAATACAACTGAATGCAATGCAGATGATCCCGCTGTACTACCTCCGTAAGAGAAATATCCGTTTGTGCATGACTTTGACATTTTAAGGTGGAATCAATGCTGGGAATTCTGCTGCAGAGGCACAATTCACGATACTAGTGGCGAACAAGAGATGTGTTACACCTGCAATTATTCACTTTCAAATAGACGAAATTTTGTTAATTTTTCAACTGCAGATAAAACATTGATCTTTACCTTGTACAATTTGACAGTAACTTGCCACGCAGTAGAACAAATAGGTGCGTTTTGGGGGGCTTTAAAACACAAGCCAGATCAGTAGCACACACACAGTTTGTCTCAGACAGTAATATATCTCCACTGACGCCTATGCTACAAGATGTTTTTGAACCGTAACATTCAATTCTTTTACTCTTACAGCATCGCTATCATATTTGATTAAATTTGCACATGCAGAAGAGCAGAGAATAAGTTCATCAAAGATAAATATAAATACACTCTGTAGCAAGCAAAGATCTCCTGTAAATCTCCATGTTCGTTACATTGTATACGCCGATAGCTCCGCAATCACGTAATATGTTTGCTCCTGACAAGGTTAACTTATTCGCGGCCAGCCGCATCCGGATGCGCGGCTTATGCTGCGCATCCGGTTGCGGCTGGCCGCGAATGAGTTAAAGGAGAGTCCTCCTGCTGTGCAAACTGAGATAATGAAACTTTTCGAAAATAGCTTGTACAAATTCTTCAGGTGGTCCGGTTTCTAAATAACACGAATCCTGACCCCCCCCCCCCCCCCCCCTCCCCTTGCTGCCTGCACCTGAAAATGTTACATAACGACTATATATCACTTGCAGGAGATGGTTCGAACATAATAATTCAAGGGTTGTGCCAGATTAGATTGGCTCCTGACGGCGCCATGCTTTTCAATCACTACCCTTGAATTATCATGTTCGATCCATATCCTACTGTAGTGCGTTGGTGCTAAATAGGTTAAACTTTGATTCATATCTGCAGTTTAAAAAAAACTACTCCCTGTCGCATGTTTCATTTCCCCTTCATTTTACCACAGTCCACAATACCGTAGCACTTATACACTCAAGTAAATAAAATATATCGTTGCTGTATGTATATGGGCGTGCTGATTTTGATTTGTGGACATGGACGAAGGCACAAGTACCGCATCGATCTCTTCTATTCCACTACACATAGTTTTGTGATGCTGTCATGTCACATGGCAACACTGGCTACAGAAGGCTAGTAAAACCAACGTACTCCCTTGTATGGTGTTGGATTGTTTTTCATCATATTCATACTATAAGTTATTGGTAGCAAGGGTTTGCCACACGGACCCTTGTGGGCATGCGGGAGGTTAAAGGAACCATTGTACCCGAAGGCCTTCGGCCTTCGGGGTACAATAGTTTCTTTTACCTCTATCAGGCCTACAAGGGTCCTTGCAGCACGCCGATGCTACCAATAAGATATTTGTTTTCTTTCCTTCACTATTTTCGTAAAAGAAATCAAGAAGAAATCTTCCAACCTGGATCACGCCAGACATGACTGACGTAAAAGGAATATACATTTATACATAACAGACTTATGACGTAATTTAAAATATGTCATGACGTTATGAGTAGTGTGCTTGTTGTTTGGAAAATATTAAGTAACTTTGTACTTTAGAACGTTTTGGTGATCTTTTATAGAACAAAAACAGGCATCCAAGACTCGTCAGAAAGAGGGCTACAAAAAGTCCGCCATTTGTCGGGTTTTTGTAGCTCGGTCATGTGGCCCAGTTTGCGCTAAAATAAAAGGTCGTGTGACGTAAGGATGAAAACAAAGTTTTATATTTCATGGTGGAACAAACAAAATCGATAATATACTTCGATGTATATGGTGAAAAAACATTTTTTCTCGACCCATAGACTGTGCGCATCATACCAGCACACCCAAATACGCACGTGGATGCTAGCTCCAACAAACGAACGAAATGATTAGACGTAGATGCAGAGATAACATCCAACCCAAAAAGGTTAGGCCCTTGAATGCCCCTGGTCGAAACATTCGTTTTCGAAACAATTGTTAAAGAGATCTGCTCTATGCCGTGTTTTGATTGCTAAAATTCAAATGGTTATCAATGCTGTCTTGCCTCAGCTAAAACCTCTCTACCCTTCTTTTCACAATCCATGTGAGTAAGCACACCTAACAGGGCTTTTCCACTGCCTTTTGAGCTTAACTAATTCGCGGCCAGCCGCATCCGGATGCGCGGCATAAGCCGCGCATCCGGATGCGGCTGGCCGCGAATGAGTTAACGGAAGAAACTCTTCTGCATTCAAAGTAGAAGGAGAGCAGAAAATGTCTATAATTTTGCGGCCTTCAAACTTAATAATTTGTCCAGCATAATTGTACAACACGCGAAGAGCATTTATAAAGGAACTCTTGCGATCTATTAACCCTTGGGTGGGCCCCTTTAATTCAAAACCAAAGGACTTTACTTGTCAAAAGAACATAGATGTAAATGAGGTGCACGCAGCAAGAGGCAAAGAACCTCGTGATCCTACGCAACTGCGGCGGCTCATGAGGTTCTGTGCCTTTTGTAGTTGTGGATTTGTGTTCGGATATCTACGGTAAACCGGTCAATATTTGAATGTCGAAATAACATATCGACATTTACATTATAGCTATGATTATGTTGAGCGGGTGTAAAATTACTACTGCACCTAAATCACCGTGAAAAACAGCAATTTCAAAGGAACCCATAATACACATTACCGTTTCTTCGAGTGAAGTACAAGCTCAGTGTAAGATTTGCTTCGAGCTTGTAATGGACTCGTGTGGGTTAATTCGCTCAATGCAACCGTAAGATATCGTTCGAGACGTGCCGCATACGGATACGCGGCATTTGCCGCGTATCCGTATGCGGTACGTCTCGAATGTGAGAGTCATAAACCCTCATGAGCCCCCGCGACTGTTACCACGGGGGCCTCAAAGTGTAGGATCTTTAAATCTTCGTTCAAATGAATTCACAACACACATCTCATTCTCATAACACATGTCAAACACTTTTGCTGAAATATTGTCATTTTATTGTCGTCTCGAAGCTTTGAGTTTTACAATGACAAGAAATCTTTTATCCACAGACAGTTCAGTGTAAATCTTTAAAGCATCACCAGATGCGTGTTGTCTCTGACAATAGTCTGTGGTGTGGGTTTTTTTTTTTTTTACCACTGAGATAAACCGCGATGTTCAAGCAAAACTAGCACTACGATTAACTCATTCGAGACGTACCGCTACCCCATTCGTATGAGGCACGTCCCGAACGTATTAACCCCTTCCACTGTACGTGCATTTTTGTTCCTGAATGTTTGGCTCATTCAAAGACCAAAAGGCAAAACCATCCAAGAAACCTGGATACGTATTGGTCTCAGCAAGAGGCATAGATCCTCATGAGCCCGGGCATTCGCGGGGGCTCGTGAGGATGTATGCCTCTATGCCTTCCATGCCTCTTGTAACTGGATCGCGTTCACTTTTGTTTTCTGCAGTGAAGAGGCTAAGATCTTTCGTAATGCGCGTCACTTAAATTTGACCATCTCACACAAAATAACAACAAAAAAGACATTGACAATGAGTAAATTAGGCTGTTTTCCTAGCTCTTCTAGCTCATATATCGGCATGCGACTTTAGCTGCAACAGTAATGTCGTCTTAAAAGACACAAGACGGTTAGTCCATTTCTGTGAAAAGCAAGATTGTCATTGTGTTACATTGAAAATAGCGCTTATCATTAAAAAAAAAAAAAAAAAGTACTTACTGCCTATTACCTTGACGGAGCAGATCAGGTCTGAATAATGGACTTCATTTTGGGGTTATCGGCTATAGGTCTGAAACGGCTCAAATCAGAGCCCAGTGCGCAAAGGCCAACGGCGGCCAACGTCGGCCCGATGGCCTTTTGCGCCATGGGATACTAACCAAAAAAAGTCTCCAATCAAAGACTAACAAACATGTTTTAGAAGCTAAGAAGGAATAACGTTACATACAGAACACACGATTTTTTTTGTAGATGTTCTTACCAAGCTGTGGGCTCTGAAACAGTAAAATCCTATAAAGTAGAGCTGGTACTCTCTTGCTTGCGTGCATTTGTTTTACACAGGCGTTGTGTTGGTGGTGAACGGTGAAAAACCGCAGCCCAACAAAGAACACAAAGAAAGTTCAGACCAATAAGGTGACTGCCAAGCGTGTTAAATGCAAAGATAATAAAAAGTAAAGAAACGCGCTCATAAATTGTGTTGAAATTGACTTCCTGAGCTTGCTTCTTTCTTTGTTGGGATTTTACTTAGCACATCAGAATGGGAGATAATCGTTCGCAAAAGGCTTTCACTAAGAAGCTATAGCTGATTAGCTCCCTTTAAATGACTTTGAGCTAGGTATTTGTGTCAAAAAGGTTCGTTAGTTAGTTATTGTGGGTTTAACCCCGAGCAGGCGACTAAGGCCATCTCACGGCGGGTGTCAAAAAACACTGGTCAGTTTATAACTGTAAATCATTTTCTGTAAATTCAGAAGTATTCATAACAAACGAAAGCATAAATTATGCGAAAAGGCCAGTGCAACAACTTTTTGTGGTCGGATGTATATAATCTTCTTTTCATTTACCTGCGTATTTTTCTGTGGGGCTGGCGCTTTGATGCCTGATATAAAGGGGCAGGGGATCTAACCGGATGAATGTCCAGCGCTGAGTATCTTTGGTATGTGCAGATGTTTGATTTAGCATGTAGTTATTGGGCTCAATTATGCATGTAGTTTTGTAATTTCTTATGGCCCCCAAGGACTGTGGGCACAAGTTGGCCTCAGCAAGACTCATAGATACGCATTAGCCCCCGCGGTCGTGGGGGCTAATGAGTATCTATGTCTCTTGCAGTTGGATATTTGTGCATGTCGTTTCGTCTTTTTTATTCCCCACCGGCGGGTGGGAGATCGAATACACAAAACAACTGCTGGCTTCCTTTATTTATTTATTTATTTTTTTGTAATCCCACTACCTTCATTTGCATTTACTGAATATTAATCCGCTGATAATTGCACTATTAACCACTTCCCTGCCGCGGGGGGGCATATTTTGTTTCTGATATCTTTGTTCATGCAACGACTTAATAGCCGCAAGCTGTCCAAGGGCTGTGGGTACAAATTGGCCTCAGCAAGAGACATAGATCCTCATGAGCCCCCGCGGTCGCGGGGGCTCATGAGAATCTATGCCTCTTTCATTTGGATAGTGTTCACTCTTTCTCGGCAGTGAAGGGGTTGAAGCCTGACACATACCGTGTAGTAAACGATCATACCGTTTCATGTCCCATACCGGGTGTAGACGAGAAAAGCTTCGACCGTATACCGCGTATAGGTTCGCACGATTATTGTGTTTTCCTGCGAAACACCTTCATCGCATTTTACAGGGCATACGGTGGGCTTTCTATAATGGCGCTTTGAATGTGCAGAGGCATGTGAAGAACAAAAAAACAACAAAAACAACCAAAAAACATCCAGTATGTAAAAAGTATTCTGACCCGAGTCAGTTTTTCTCGCACTTAGTGCGCATGCGCTAAGAGGTAATGATATTCCACGAGTACAGTAGAGAGTATTGCCAATTTTGCACTATGCCCATGACCCAGTGCGCAAAGGCCATCGGGCCGACGTGGGCCGCCGTTGGCTGGGGCACGGCTGTGTTCGGGTCAACGGCAGCCGACACTGGCCCGATGGCCTCTTTCAACATTGGGGAACAAGATATTCTACACAAGCCCAAACTTAACACCCCGAAATTTCTCCAGTGTTTAATAAGCTCTTTTAAATAGAGATGTTAGTAGAAGTGAGTATTGACAACAAGACAAGTCTGGGTCTTAGCAGAGGTGAGGTGTTAATTCACCGCCAAAGAAGCCCAGGGGTCCAAGAAACATGGTTTCTTGAAGTCTGTTGTTGTTTATAATTTTTTTGGGCAGTAAAGGGGTTTATTTCAAGATTTAAGACTGACCACTTCAACAGCAAAGAGCTATAGCCGTCTAAGGAACAATGTGGTGTCAACAAGAGGCGTGAATCCGGGCCGACGTCGGCCGCCGTTGGCCCAGACAAATGCGAGTGCCCATGATGAGCTGCATCTCTTAAAGCTGAATCGTGTTCAGTCTTCTCCCGCAACGAAAGGGTTCAATGGAATAAACTATAAGAAAAGAACGACACAAACAAGTAACACACGGACAGGTGCCTTCTGAAAAATATCAGCATAAGATTTTTGAGGTTGTAAAAGTTTCATCTGAGGTCATAATTATATTCCGCAGTGTTTATATATATATATATATAGGCTAATATGCTATTTAACATGAAAATATAGGTGCGAGTTGTGAGACCGAGTCTTTTTCACAATCTAAGTCTGTATGTGAGTATTGTTGAGTCCAGATAAGCGCGAGGGTAGTGGAACCACCGTGGACCAGGGCGCTGCGCTTGGCGTGGATCATCGCCGCTTTCCAGGGCCGTACATGGAAGAGGCTAAATCGCTGGCTGCAAATGAATAAGAAATCGATTAATCAGTTAATAAATTAACAAATTAATGTTTAGATATTTTATTGATTTTATTATCTTACAATAATAATATTTTAATGAATGAAAACGGTACAACGAACAAACAACCGAATAAATGAATGAATGAAATAACAAAACAAAAACCAAACAAAAAAAAAACACATAATCACAAACATAATCACAAACATAAATCACAAACAAATCAGTCAGTCAGTCAGTCAGCCAGTCAACCAGCCAGCCAGTCAGTCAGTCAGTCAGTCAGTCAACCAACCAACCAACCAATCAGTCAGTCAGTCAGTCAGTCAGTCAATCAATCAATCAATCAATCAATCAATCAATCAATCAATCAATCAATCAATCAATCAATCAAGCAAGCAATCAATCAATCAATCAATCAAGCAATCAATACGTGCATAAATCAATAACACATATATAGGTGTGCTTGTCTGTGATTAGGCTTGAGTGAAGCCCTATGCATAGGGCGCAGACTTTTAGTGGGTGAAGTTCTCTATGGGTCTGATAAGGGATTCCCATCTTGTAGTCGCTAATAGTCAAGCACAGCAGATCAACAGCACAACAACCCCTCCACTACCAGTGGTCGGAGATGCCGGATCTGAAATTTTCGTCAACTCGAAGCCAACGAGCCCCAGTCGCACAAGACTCGTGGACAAACAACTGCGGGGGCTCATGAGGATTTATGTCTCTTGCGCTTGGATTGTGTGCATATTTTCTCGGCAGGGAAGGGATTAATACACATAATGAAGCCGCTTTGAGTTGGACCCGAGCGTGTTTTTTTCACTCACCGTAAGCAGCGTTGAGATAGTCCGTCATTGCGTCGTGTCGTGAGAAGAATCCTCCATCGGCCCGCGTTCTCTTGGCTCTGAAGTGAAGGGGAAAATAAACGCATCACAAAATGCAAAGAAATTCCTAACGACAATCAATCGATTGATCGACCGAGTAATCAATCAATCAATCAATCAATCAATCAATCAATCAATCAATCAATCAATCCAATCAATCAATCAATCAATCAATCAATCAATCGAAGCGTGTCAATTACATTTTTGACTCCCAGAAATAAATGGCTTCCTCTCCTTAGAAGGGAAATCTATTAGTTCTGGATGTGAAAGGGTTAAGCAGAGGGATCAAGGGTGAGAATATTCTTATGTACGTCGTGCAACACATCCAAGCCTGGTGAATTCATCAGGCAAGGTATCATTTGCAACGCTTGGAAAATAACTTCCTGTAGCCGTGGAGGTGCTTCTTTTCCGTTCACAAAAATAGACACCGGCGCGCGTTGGGGCCATGCATCCTTCCGCTAAAAAAGTGTCAGTCGGTCGCAACGCGTTCTTTCAGTGATTTTTACGAATTGTCAAAGGCTGTAAAAGTATTCCTTAGCTGCTTCAGGTTAACAAAAGGACATTTTACAACAATAAAACTGTTTGTGGAGTTTCTCAAAACCTGTGTTATATCACACCTTGTGCCAGATGTTCGTTCTAAGAATAGATTTGTGGCTCGCGAGATTACAGTCTTAGTTTGGCAGATCGACTGCTTTCCGAACTCGAGATTCAGTGCTCAGCCTCTGCGGTACTCACTACGGTTTGAGAGTTCGTACACTTGAGCACATCCAGGCAAATGCTGGTTGGGGAAAACCAGTACCTCCTCGTGCCAAGTCATGTTTGAAATCAACTAATTCGTTAAGCTCTGATACAATACTGGGGTTTCGTTTGAAACGAACGACTATCGTCAACGAACGAGATCGATATCGCGGTTGATAGCCGGAATGTACCATAAGCATAGACAACATTCCAAACATTTCTATGAGGCACAGATCATCATGAGCATTTAGACAAACTCCACATATTCCCAAAAGACATAGATCCTCATGAGCACTTCGGCCTTCTCCAAACAACCTCAAGAGGCATAGATCCTCATAAGCACTTCGGGCTTCTCCAAACAACCCCAAGAGGCATAGATCATCATGAGTACTTAGACAAACTTCAAACATCCCCAAGAGGCTTAGATCCTCATGAGTACTTAGACAAACTCAAAACATCCCCGAGGCATAGATCATCATGAGTACTTAGACAAACTTCAAACATCCCCAAGAGGCATAGATCATCATGAGTACTTAGACAAACTCAAAACATCCCCGGATAAGGATCTATGCCTCCTGGGGATGTTCGGAGTGTTTGTCTGTGCTTATGGTACAAGCTGATTACCCGCCGTTATTTCGCTCTCGTTTCGTTGTCGAGGGTCGTCCGGCGCAAACGTAACCACACCGAAACAACAGAATATGGGCAGCCCAGGATGGTTTGAGCGTAGTGCCGTAGTAGATAGACGCCTCCAAGTCATGTTCTTCAACCCCTTCACTGCCACTGGCCTCAGACTGGTGTTTATGAAATCTCTGTTGATTCAGCGCAAAGGAGCCCCGACAATCCGTCCAAGTATCGTGGATTCAAAGTGGTGTCAGCGAGAGACAAAGATCTTCATGAGCCCCGCAACTGCGAGGGCTCATAATGATCTGTGTCTCTTGCACCTGGATCGGCTTAACTTTTAATCGAATGTCAAGGTGTCAACACATTCAACCCTGATACGAGAGGAAAAGGATCGACCGCGGTAGCTCAAGTATGGTGGCAGAATAGCCAGGCACTTCCTATTCATGTTCGAAACACTTCAAGCCATTCGACTCTGTTGGGTCGACGATTGTGATTTAAGAGTAGTGCTGGAGCAGTTATGTGCATCCGTAAGACGCATCGACCGTGATTGTTCAAGTATTGTGCCGAAGTAGCTCGTTGCTTCCTTACGATGGTTCGACCATGAAAGTGTAAGGGTGGTGCGAGAATACCTTGGCACAGCGCCTCTCGGGAAGATGGATCGACCATGATGATTCAAGGATGGTAGCAGATTAGCTTGGCTCCTAGAGACTGGAACCATCATGGTCGACCTGTCCCTGAGTCGGTATTCAGTGGAGCCATACCATTACCGCTGGTGGTATTTGAAAAGGCAACCGTCTTCTGTTCAGAGGACGCTCTCAAATTTCTGAATTTCCATGACGAGCAGGTCCGGCTCAATGTGGGACTTTGTCTCCTACGTCAGAGTTCTGGAGATAAATCGATCTTCACAGGATGGTGGCTGAATAGTTATTCGGGCGCCACTAAACCCTGTCACCATCGTGGTCGATCTGTCTCGTGCTGTTTGTCAGGGATGAATGCGTGCGTTCACCCCTTCATTGCCGAGAGAAATTGAGAGCGGACCTACTGCAAGAGGCATAGATCCTCATGAGCCCCCGCAGTTGCGGGGGCTCATGAGGATCTATGTCTCTTGCTGACACGATTCTGTACCTAATTTCCTGGGAGCGGCTTTGAATTAACAGAAATTTCAGCAAAGACAGCCTGCGGCCTCTGTAAGAGAGATGGGGTTAAAGCAAATACTGATTTGAAACGATTTGTTGCTAGTCATGAGCCCGTGCATTTTGCACTGGCCTAGTAATTACATCCTGGAGTGCAATGCACACATTGTCTGCAGCGCAAATTAGAAAGAAGCGAGTGCAGCGTCTAACACTTCGTATTCTGCAACAAGTCCGGCACACATTCAACAAGTCCGGCACACATTCATACGAGCCTTGTCACATGCAGGGGCGCGTGAGGATGTAGATCTGCATTGTGTCGACAAGGTGTTAATTTTCTATAGGCCATTTTTTTTTTTTTTGGGGGGGAGGGGTGTGTGTGTGTGGGGGGGGGGGGGGGTGGAGGTAGGTGGGGTGTGTGTGTGTGTGTGTGTGGGGGGGGGGGGGGGCTTGTGAGTCGCACGAAATTAAATGCCTGCGACTATTTGCTGCTTGAGAGTACCGCACATCGCAAGTTGTGTGTTCATCCGATTCATTGTCGACAGAAACAAGGTGAAACTGATCCAGCTGCAAGAGACATAGATCCTCATGAGCCCCCAAAGTTGCAGGGCCTCATGGAGAGCCATGGCTCTTGTGGACACCACTTTATACCCATTTTCCTATGACGTTTTGGATTCTTTGTGCACGAATAACTAAGATTTCAGAAACACAATCTGTGTGCTCTGGCAATGAAGGGGTTAACTCCACTGCACATGACTGACTTCAACTTTTCGAATCGCTATATCATACTGAGGCTAAAAGCTTCACATTTGTACACTGCCATATGCACGCTACATTATAGTACTTACAGATAAGGATATTGAGCAATGGGTTTAGCTATGGCCAAGCTATTCTGGAACCACCCTTGAACTATTTTAGTCAAACTTATTTCACCCACTGGTGTATTTTGAATGATAAGGCTTAAAGACCGTGTACAAGTGTTGGGAAATGGATTGACCATCAGACTAGCTCTGCGCTTCCGCTAGCAGTGGTTATACTAGTACACATAAAAAATAATGTTCTTTCTCACACACTATATAGAATGTTAACCAATGGGCTGTCGATATCGGTTTCTTTATCGCGATGATTCTTGCAGGAATCTGCCGACAACCAAAGGATTAAAGGGCGTGGCTCCAGGCAAGAGTGGGATAATAGCTATATCACCTGTATACGTGTTCTTTAGTATGTCATGCAATGAATCTTGGCTTGACTTCGCAAACGAAGATTTTATAAGGGCTGCCCACGACGTCTGCAGGCCTCCTCATCGCTGCGGAGGCCAATCCGGGACAGGCAGGTTCAACCGCAGTGGCTGCAGGGGAAGGTCTGGCCAGAGTTCTGAGTTGCGACATCTTTGTTTTTTTCTCCTGAGCCGCTTGTCCCTAAGGCTAGCTCTGCGAGAGTCCTGAAAGGAGACGGCTGCTTTGTAAATGGTGGAGCGCCAGGTGTCACGGTCCGCAGCAAGCGAAGACCACTGGCGGTGGTCGATTTGGCAGGCACTAAGTGACTTCTTGAGACAGTCTGTGTATCTCTTCTTTGGTGCCCCTCTGTCTCGGTGTCCAGTGGCAAGCTCGCCGAACAGGGTGATCTTTGGTAGGCGATGATCCTCCATCCTGGAGACATGCCCCGCCCAGCTGAGCTGCGTCCGCAGCAGCAAAGCCTTGATGCTCACAGTTTCTGCCTGTTCAAGGACCTAAACGTTGCTGACATAGTCACTCCAGCGAATGCCCTGGATGGTTAGCAGGCAGCGCTGGTGGAAGCGTTCGAGGAGTCGTAGTTGGCTGCGGTAGAGGGCCCAGGACTCGGAACCATACAGCAGGGTGGTGAGAACGACAGCTCTGTACACGCTGCTCTTGGTGCCTGTTTTCAGCTGTTGATTGTGCCACACCCGCTTGAATAGTCACCCGAAAGCGCTGTTCGCTTTTGCCAGGCTGCTGTCAAGCTCCTTGTCATGCAATAATGCTGAACAAAAGTACTAACTTATATTGTGAATGTCGTAAAATGTATGACTTTTCTGCTCTTCGTCTGCCTGTGTACGTAGAAGAGTTCCACCGATGCGCACAATCAGCAGCTGAAAGCGTCTGTTGCGTGTGCTAACTCTGACTGATTGTAAAAGGATGGGTAGAAACGTGTGAGCTTCGGCAAGACAACATTGAGAACTGGGCCGTTGAAACGGAAAATGTTAGTACCCAAAATCCGCCTAGGATCAGACCGCTTTGACTGGTCTGGTATTTTGGACGTTAAGGCTTAAAATGAACCTTAACGAGGTTTGAAATAACAGAGCGGGATACAATACAGAAGAGCCAAAGAAATGCCACATTTTTTTAAATGATTCCCAAAAATGTCGGACTTCAGTGTAACTGCTAGTAAACTTACTTGACATTCTGTAACCGGTGGAGAAGCTCCTCCAGCAAGTTGATGTACTGTCTGGATTTCACGTCTGTGTCTTGTTCAGACACACTGCAAAGACACAAACAAAGCACAAACAATGGTACACTGGATAATCCGGCACTACTCTCGAGCTATCATCTCCCGCTGGGTTGGCTTCGCCCATTCAGCCGCGACACACTAGAAGAAAATACGGTTCGACCATGATAATTTCAAGGGTGGTGTCAGGACAGCTTGGCGCCTATAGGCGCCAAGCCATCCTGGCACCACCCTTGAACTATGATAGTCAAACTATCTTCTGAACGGGGATGTAGTATTTGGGAGGACAACTTGTAATTTTGGTAGTTTCGATTCTAGGTCTCACAACGTTTATGGCGAATCGTTCAGTCACGTCATTCACCCAGGCATACACACTTTTGAAAATTATGGCTGACAGTTCCTAGTGATTATTTGCCAAACGATGCTTGACTTACGTCGTCTGGATTACAGACAGACAGAAAAAAAAAACCCACAAAAAACAATATGAGAACTCAAAAAGAAATACACAGTGAGCTAAAGGCCCACAAACCGGCGTCAATCTCGAAAGGACTTAAGGCTTATTACTGACTCTTGTAGGCCTATCTCCATGTTGTTTTTTGTTTTTGTTTTCAAATGGAAAAGGTTCATGCTCCTGTTGACACATACATCTCTAAAATATCTCATAAATACATTACGTTCACATAAATTCCAAATCAGTCTTCGTAATTTGTACAATATTGAATGTGTCAATAAACATGAACTTTTAAATCTGTTAATCTATCAATTTTGGGGATATTAAGTTTTCCTCTCTTTCATCTTCGCAATTTTCAATGTCTATCCTACAATAAACATAAGTCTGTTAATAAATGTAATTATGTTTCTCTAAATCGCAACGTCTTTTATTTAGTCACTTTTGAAGTACCCTCGGTAGTTTCAATGAATAGTTGATTTAACAAAACAGGATAGTGATATATTGTCTGTTCTTCAATTATACATTCCTTATGCTTAGGTCATCGGAAGCAGTCGGCCGCAGTGGGCCCGCGCACAGTCGTGCGCGGGCCCACTATGGCCGACACGGCCCTGCTATTTATTGCGTGCTCGGTCATTCTTACTTTTTTTCTTCTCTCTTTGGTCTCAGTTATATGCGCGAGCTCAGTCCTGCGCCAGCCACTATCAAGGTGCTCCGCTATAGCGGAGCACCTTACTTAGTGGCTGGCGCAGGACAAAGCTCACTCATGCAACTGGCTCCTGGAGCCCTGTGATCAAGCATAACAGACGAGCACACATTGACTGGTCTGCGATTTAGGGTCTTATTGCTCTATTACTCTAAGGTCCAACGTAAAAGCACGCATTTACGAAGTTTAAAATTAATTTAAAAAAATCAGAAAACAATGTATGAAGAAATGTTTCATGAGTAAACAGCTTTCTGAGCTATAAACGGTGTGGTGTTATTTTATTTACCTTCAGCTGTAAGGGGATAAACAGGTGTTAAAGTATGGTGCTGACATTTCGTACGCACGCACGCATGCACACGCACATGCCCGCGCGCACACACACGCACACACACACACACACACACACACACACACACACACACACACACACACACGCACGCACGCACACTCGCACTCACACACACGCACACACATTCTCTCTCTCTCTTCCCTATGTCTCTCTTTCTCTTTCTCTCGCTCTCTCTCTCTCTCTCTCTCTCTCTCTCTCTCTCTCTCTCTCTCTCTCTCTCTCTCTCTGTTTGCAAGAATTATGTTTACTTATATGTATGTATATTTGTAGTTAGTCTTGTAGTTGTAGTTAGTCTTGTAGTTGTTTGCAACGGCAGGTTTGTAAAGACGATGTCAATGCCTAAACCGTCGTAAAATAAAGTTTCATTGATTCATTCTCTCTTTCTCTCTCTCTCTCTCTCTCTCTCCCTCTCTCTCTCTCTCTCTCCCTCTCTCTCTCTCTCTCTCGCTCTCCGGGAGCGTCAGCACGCATTCATATCGTGCTCCAGCTCGCAGTGGATTCATGTGTCTTAAGTGAATTTGCCAAGTATGATATTTGGCACACGGGTTTGTGATTGTGTCTCCTACATTCTGGCGATTTTTCACGTGAAAGGATGGAGTTTTTCGTGAGTAATGACTTATGAGTGTTTTCCCATATATGATTTCCACTGAACTCTCTTGTCTTCCATTTTCAAATTTTGTACACGTGTGCGGTGACTCATATGGCCTCCAGTGTTTTGTAATCAGGGGGCGTCAGACCTGGCTACGCCTGTCATCATAGTCCCAACACTGTGTAAACACACCAGCGCAGATGCCTGGCCCAGGGGTCAGGGGTCTGACCTCATCATCCGACCGCCTCTATTTCTGTCAAACATAAAAGCAGAGATAGGAGAAATAAGAGTTTCTACTCTCGTGGAGCCCTGGGTTTGTCAAAATTGGTCGCCGAAGACAACTCAGTGCAAATCATTGTCGACCACTGAATATCTTTTCATTTATACCAACGAAAATCCGTAAACATTCAACTGCGCCTCACCGGTGCGCCTTCAGATAATACAATTTGCATCTTCAGACCCCCTCCTTACACCAGGTTTTGCCACCCGTGACCGACCGTGTACTGTCAGGCCAGGTGTGTGCTCGTAATCTGTGCGTTGTCTGTAGGCGATTAGTCTTTGTGTGGTGTCAGCTAGAGTGATGGCAAGATGGGCCCGACCACACGGTCCAAGCTAGGCTTCACACAGACAAACGTAGAAGAGATAAGACGTACTCTGGACCCCATTCAGATCACTTACCATACGGACCATACGAAGCTACCAGTGTGGCGAAAGGTGTTAAATCTACGCTACGTTGACGAATTTCGGCCTCAAGGTGTTACAACAACCTGGGAGGATTATGGAGAACACCATACCATTTATGAACACCTAATTGACCCAGATTTGAGTAGTCTGCCCAAAGACCTTGTGCATTCAACTATACGGCTGAAAGACGGTAGGCGGCAACTACTTGTCATTCATGTGTATTACACAACAGCAAGTTTCCTGGTGCAGGGCCGGTCCTGCCGCCTGTGGGTGGACAGGGAGTTTGCGGCACTGAGTGACATCGTAAACGCCTTGGCTGCCCAGTCTGGACACAGTCAGCTGGCGCTGCCGTCTAGAGTTGACTCTGCACTGCCAGTGGACCATGACTCCTTGACCAACACTGAGATGGACGACACCGTCAGCCCCACCGGCAAGGACAACGCCATCAGCGGCAGCTGTGCTCGCGCTGTCATCACAACTCTCGTCGGAGACAGTAGCACCACCATCAATACCAGCGACAGCGTCATCAGTACTGGTACTTCTGACGTTGGCATCACCGACAATCCCACCACCATCACAACCAGTGACAACGTCGACAGTGTTAGTGCTGCTAATACGTCTGACATCGGCAGCAGTGGCACCACCATCAGCGACAGCGTCAACAGTGCTGGTGCTGCCAATACGTCTGACATCGGCAGCACTGGTACCACCATCAGCGACAGCGTCAACAGTGCTGGTGCTGCCAATACATCTGACATCGGCAGCACTGGCACCACCATCAGCGACAGCGACAACAGTGCTACTGCTGCCAATATGTATGACATCGGCAGCACTGGCACCACCATCAGCGACAGCGTCAACAGTGCTGGTGCTGCCAATACGTCTGACATCGGCAGCAGTGGCACCACCATCAGCGACAGCGTCAACAGTGCTACTGCTGCCAATACGTCTGACATCGGCAGCACTGGCACCATCATCAGCGACATCGTCAACAGTGCTGATGCTGCCAATACGTCTGACGTCGGCAGCACTGGCACCACCATCAGCGACAGCGTCAACAGTGCTGCCAATACGTCTGACATCGGCAGCACTGGCACCACCATCAGCGACAGCGTCAACAGTGCTGGTGCTGCCAATACGTCTGACATCGGCAGCACTGGCACCACCATCAGCGACAGCGTCAACAGTGCTGCCAATACGTCTGACATCGGCAGCACTGGCACCACCATCAGCGACAGCGTCAACAGTGCTAGTGCTGCCGATACGTCTGACATCGGCAGCACTGGCACCACCATCAGCGACAGCGTCAACAGTGCTTGTGCTGCCAATACGTCTGACATCGGCAGCACTGGCACCACCATCAGCGACATCGTCAACAGTGCTTGTGCTGCCGATACTTCTGACATCGGCAGCACTGGCACCACCATCAGCGACAGCGTCAACAGTGCTTGTGCTGCCGATACGTCTGACATCGGCAGCACTGGCACCACCATCAGCGACAGCGTCAACAGTGCTATTGCTGCCAATACGTCTGACATCGGCAGCACTGGCACCACCATCAGCGACAGCGTCAACAGTGCTGCCAATACGTCTGAGATCGGCAGCACTGGCACCACCATCAGCGACAGCGTCAACAGTGCTATTGCTGCCAATACGTCTGACATCGGCAGCACTGGCACCACCATCAGCGACAGCGTCAACAGTGCTTGTGCTGCCAATACGTCTGACATCGGCAGCACTGGCACCACCATCAGCGACAGCGTCAACAGTGCTTGTGCTGCCAATACGTCTGACATCGGCAGCACTGGCACCACCATCAGCGACAACGTCAACAGTGCTTGTGCTGCCGATACTTCTGACATCGGCAGCACTGGCACCACCATCAGCGACAGCGTCAACAGTGCTAGTGCTGCCGATACGTCTGACATCGGCAACACTGGCACCACCATCCGCGACAGCGTCAACAGTGCTGGTGCTGTCAATACGTCTGACATCGGCAGCACTGGCACCACCATCAGCGACAGCGTCGACAGTACTGGTGCTGCCAATGCGTCTGACATCGGCAGCACTGGCACCACCATCAGCGACCGCGACAACAGTGCTAGTGCTGCCAATACGTCTGACGTCGGCAGCACTGGCACCACCATCAGCGACAGCGTCAACAGTGCTCGTGCTGCCAATACGTCTGACGTCGGCAGCACTGGCACCACCATCAGCGACAGCGTCAACAGTGCTAGTGCTGCCAATATGTCTGACATCGGCAGCACTGCACCACCCCATCAGCGACAGCGTCAACAGTGCTTGTGCTGCCGATGCCTTTGACGTGGGCAGCACTAGCACCAACGTCACCATCAGCAACAGCGTCACATCAGCAGTGCTGGTGCTGCCAATCACGTTTAACACCGGCAGCACTGGTACCAGCATCGCCACCAGCGACCATGACAGCAGTGTTCCCGCTGCCAGTACAACAGACGCCGGCGGGGCTGGCACTCATCCATCTGCGCCTGTTGCTGCAGTGTCCACTGAGTCTGCGTGCCAGACAGTCTGCCCGGTAGTACTCAACCCTGACCCCCTGGCTGTTGAGCGCCTGATGGCGGAGATATCGGCTCTCCGATCCGCCGTTGGGGAGATCCGCCACTCGTACAACATCGAAGTGGATTCGCTGCACACGGAGATTAGACACCTGCGTGAGCGGATCACCCAGCTGGAGGGGGAGAAGGATGGCCAGAAAAGCGACAGGAAAAGCGGCAAGAAGAACCCGTCACCCCCGTCCAACACTCGGCCCAAGCAAGCGCTGGAAAAGTCGCCAACCTCAACGACAACTTCTGAGCCCCCGCGTGCATCTCCGCTAACCCCCGAGCGCAAAGAGCCGGCACCAAACCGACCATCTTCAGATACCGACAAAGCCACCGACCTTTCTGCACTCCAAAACCCAAAGCCCGGCACCCAGACGCTACTACTCGGCGATTCGATACTACGCGGCCTTCATGGAGACCTGATGTCTGTCACTGGCACAGACAAAGCGCAGGTCGTGTCAGTGTCAGGCCTCGACAGAGCCGGCATCCTCCAGCACCTTCACGATGCCGACCCCACGAATGCAGTCACCACAGTCGTCATGCATGTCGGCATCAATGACTGTAAGCGTGGGTTCGTCATCGGCAAGAAGGGCTGGAAGGATGTGATTTCTGCTGCCAGACGAGTCTTCCCCAAGGCAGAAATCTTCATCTCATCCATCCTGCCCACGATCAACGAACGTCAGCAGCCTGATCCATGCGTCACAGACACCAACCTTTGTCTCAGGGAGGTGTGCCACTCGCTGAAGGTAAACTTTATTGACAACGACCAAGTGTTCTACACAAGGACCGGCGAGGTAAAGAGCGGGTGGTTTAGAGACGCCATCCATCCGAACAAGCGGGGCACCAGTGCTCTCGCTGTAAACATCAAGCGGGGCGTACTCTGGCCGTACCTCCAACATCGTAACCCGCCCCACTGAGGCTAGACACCAAAACCCACACCGCCACGGACAGCTAAATGTACCCGGGCATGGCGGTAAAAACGGGCATCCCGGCCCTCGAGACCAAAGGCCTCAACACAGTCAGCGCCCTCAGCACGCAGCCAGTTCAAGCTTGGCGCCCCGATTCCGCGAGGAGCAGGCTGTGACGAAAGTCTTCAGAATGGCGCCCAGATTCCACCAAGAGCAGGCTTTTGCAAAAGACTCTAGTCAGCACGATCCGAACCATGCTGACCGTACACCAGCGCCGTTTGCTTATGGCGGTGGATCAAAGGCCGGGGCTGCTCCAGAACACAAGCCACAGCAGCCCGGCTATGATCGCACATCAACACTCATGGGCGCCCCTTCCTACATGGCAGGCGGTCGACCTGTGTACCCCTACCCGTACCCCAAACCCCCAACTTTCCCCTATCCCCCGCCGCCCCCCCACCCCCTGGAGTGCCGCAGCTTAGTGAGAGTGACTGTGCCGCCTTGTTTTCGCTTCTTCAAAAGTTCAGGCCACGCGCCGGAAATTAGGACACGCGTGATAGCCATTTCGACATTATTTGATAAAGTCCCACTGTGCGCGTTTTGTGGACCAATTATTGACAGTAATTTCCGATCTGCTATTACCATTTCCCGATTTAAATATACTTTTTTCACTTAGCGATTTTTTAAAATATTATAGTTGTACCATTTTCTTAGACTTTAAATTTGTTTGTTTTTCTTTCTTCTTATTTTTAAGTCGTCAAATTAGCTTTGTGTATTATGAACTTTGTCGCAGGTGAACGTGCATAGTTCCATGACAAGTCATTTTTTATTTGTTCTCTTTTATAGTTGCTGACTTTGTTATTTTTTGTTGACATAACCAAGCAAGAAAACCGTAAACATTCTGCTGAACTTAGACTAAGCGCGTGATAAACATTGTGTTTCTTTGCCGTGTATTTTTTTTATTGAGCTTATTTAAAGCATTCTATATAGATATTGATATTAGTTGATTTTTATTTTTTATTTTGTTGGATTATTTTTTGTGACCATATTAATTTTGTATTATATTTTTCGCTACATTTGTGTTTTTTATCGACATGCAAAATCGTAATCTAAATACTGTTCCGAAACGAACAGACGAACTGAGAATTGGCCATCTTAACATATACCATCTAGTTAACAAGGTGCCCGATTTATCCGTGTTCCTAAACACGCCATTACATTTTCATATTTTTGGTGTGTCCGAGTCGAGGCTTAAAAGTTCAATAAGGGATAACTCCATTTCTGTCCCAAATTTCTCAGTACTACCGCAGAGATGCCTCAATCCCACAACACACTGGACTAGCTGTATATATACATAATTCAATACTTGGTAACGTCAAACGGCGACAAGACTTAGAGTCAGCTCAAGTGGAAAGCTTGTGGGTAGAAGTGAAGACATCTAAATCACACCCCCGTCCTCATTGGCTTTATTTATAGAAATCCCGCAGCCAGCTGGGACTGGTATGATGACTTCGTAGCAATGATGGATAGCGTAAATCAAAATAAAGCTGACGTTGTTCTTTTGGGCGATTTTAATATTGATCTTTCTAAATCTAAAGGGTCCAATGCTGCATGGGCGTCAACAACAGCACTATTTGGTTTAGAACAGTTAATTAAAACCCCCACTAGAACCACATGTACATCTTCAACCCTGATTGATCATATTTATGTGACAAATGATGATAAAATATCAAATGTACATGTTCCCTCCTTAGCTGTCAGTGACCATAACCCAGTATGTTGCACAGTCTCCATGAAACTAGACAAAGAGAACAAAAAGAGACATAAAACAATTAAATATCGTTCTTTCAAAACATTTAATAACGGCGACTTTCTGCGGGATCTGCGCAATACTCCTTTCAGGGACGTGTATAACCACACTTCTCCTGACAGTGCCCTGTCGTACTGGATGGATCTATTCCTTGGAGTCCTAAATAAGCATGCGCCCATACGAGAAAAACGAGTTAAGCACTCTACCCTGCCACCCTGGTTAACAGTAGATGTCAAACAGGCCATGTCATTTAGAGACAAACTTAAGAAAGAAAAACAGTTTGATGAATATAAGAAACAACGAAATCGTGTTAAATACTTAGTGAGAGCGTCAAAAAAACTGTTCTTCCAGGAAATGATTAGGGACAAAAAAGATACAGCATCGGTGTGGAAAGCCCTGAACGTTATAACAAAGGGTAAATCAGCCCCTGAAATACCATCCCATTTGTCAGCTGATATATTAAATAAGCACTTCCTATCGACAGCTGAAACACTTGCTCAGTCAGCTGCAAGTAGTAACACAGAGTACCAAGTTCCTAGTGTACTGGAAAAATACTGTGAGGCCAAAAATATGCTGCAGACATTCATCATTCCTGATATTACCGTCGCTGAAGTCGGCAAATTCATCTCTAGCATGCCGAACAAAAAGTCCACCGGGATGGATGGTTATAGACAACAAAATTCTGAAAATGTCACTACCATATACGGTAGAGGCACTCACTTATATCTTTAACCTCTGTATAAAACACAGCACGTTTCCAAATATTTTCAAAGAGGCCAAGGTAATTCCTATCCCTAAATCAAAAGATCTTGAAGATGTCAATAACTACCGTCCTATCTCACTTTTGTCGGCCCTGTCAAAGCCCCTTGAAAAACACATACAAAAACACCTCCTCGATTTTCTAGAAAAGGGTAATTTCATAAATAATTCATCAGTCCGGCTTTAGACCGAAACACTCATGTCAGTCAGCACTGGCACACATTGTAGACAGCTGGCTGGAATCAATAAATAAAAACCTGATGTCTGGAGCTGTTTTCTTAGACCTACAAAAAGCATTTGATCTTGTCGACCATGACATTCTCTTAAAGAAGCTAGCAGCATACCATATAAGTGAAACTGCCATAGCATTTTTTAGATCATACCTAAAAGACAGAAAACAAAAGGTGTATACTCATGGAAAATACTCTAAACAAGGACAAGTTAACTACGGTGTCCCCCAGGGGTCGATCTTGGGACCTCTTCTATTTATAATATTCATTAATGATTTGCCTTTGCATATTACTAACACTGATGTTAATTGCAACCTGTTTGCGGACGATACGAGCCTCCATGTTTCAGGTAAAAAAACAGCTGACATTACCATTAGCTTACAAAGTAGTCTCAGCGAGGTTTCCGACTGGTGTAGAGAGAATCATATGGTTCTTCATCCAGGAAAAACAAAGAGTATTTTAATCACTACACGACAAAAACACCAACGCCGACCACAGCCGTTACATTTACAACTGAACGCTAAACCGATAGAACAAGTCACAGAGCGTAAATTCTTGGGAATACACGTTGACGAACAATTATGTTGGGAGACGCATATAAATACAGTCTGTAAAACCATTGCTAAAAACACTTTCCTGTTGTCCCAGCTTAGACAAGTAACGGATTACACATACTCGTAAACTGTTTTTTCATGCCCATATCAAGTCTCACGTTGATTATGTCTCCACAGTGTGGGACGGTTGTAGTGATGTTCACATGAACAGGTTAAACTCTATATATAAAAGAGCTGTCAAAATGATAGATACGCGGCCCATTCCTACCACAGACAAATTTAGACATCTAAACATTCTCGGCCTAGCGTCAACAACTTAGTTTCAACAAATGCATCCTCATGCACAAGATATTAAATAACATGACACCGCAGTATCTAACCACCAAATTTGTGCCACAGCAAGAACGCGAACGGTCCTCAAGGAACAATACTTTACCCCTACCTCTGCCTAGAATTGACCTCTTTAAAACTAGTTTATCCTTTTCTGGACCGTTTGTATGGAACACTATTCCTGCACATTTGAAGACTATAGCCTCACTTGGAATCTTTAAAACTAAACTTTTCGATTACCTGATGAGCCAAACATAACAACACTGGGCATTTAAACAAACCCTGATGGTTAATGCTTTTATGTAATATAATTATGCATTTATTTTATATTGTTTGTATGTGTGTGTGTGTGTGTGGTTGTGTGTGTGTGTGTGTGTG
>BTPG01000006.1:26570872-26625872 GCA_036245525.1 Semisulcospira habei
CTGGTGGGCCCACATAAACCCCTTCTGGCAACCGTGAAACGGCGCAAGCTTGCTTGGTTTGGCCACGTGACCCGACACAACACCTTGTCCAAGACTATCCTCCAAGGCACTCTCGAAGGAAGTCGTCGGCGAGGTCGTCAGAGAAAGAGTTGGGTCGCAAACATAAAAGAATGGACCGAACTCGAGATGCCAGACTTGCTTGCACCGCCCAAAATAGAACTCAGTGGAGAGCACTGTCTGTTGCTGCTGCCTTTCAGTCCCCCCAACGCCCAGTTCGGGCAAGGGACTGATGATGATGATGATGATGAATATAACTAATTGAAATTAACTAACTAAGGTACCGATAACATACAAAAACGCAATAATTCATAGGTCCAAATGCACACTGACACAATACAATAACATAATAAACATGGCAATTCAAGAGCGTGATCAAACATATACATGTTGATGTGAAAACGTAGGGTTTATCAATCCCTTTTAAAGGCCAGATTGAAAAAAAAATGTTTTCAATCAAACCATGAAAATGGCCAAAGATGGTACATGGCGAACATCGTGGGGGAAGACCATTCCACACTTTCGGAGCTTGGAAATAAAAGGACCGCTGTCCAAAGTTTTTATCAAGACACTCTGGGGTAGTCAATGTATTGAGTACAATCGCTCTTCGTGCCAGAGCATTATTGATAAAACTGTTCACGAGACAATAAGTAGCTATCACAGTTCTCTTTTGGGCACAAGCGCATACAATCAATTTATTTCACGATATCTGAAAGACATGTTAAACCTTTACTTCCGAGAAAAACGTAAACTGCAAGAGACCTAGATACTTATGAGAGCTCGCGACCGTGGGGGCTCACGTGGATTGTTTCTCTTGGAAGATCAGTTTGAATTAGATTTTTTTTTTTTTTTTGGTGGCTTTTGGTCACTGGATAAACAAAGATTTCAGAAAGAAATATACCTCCAGTGATAGAGAAAGGGCAGTTGCTCTCAATATTTCCTTTAAAAATGTAATTTATACAAATTACTTTGCTTAACCCATTCAGCCCTGACGCACTACAGCAGGAGATGGGTCGACCATATTAATTCAAGGGTAGTGCCAGATTAGCATGGCGCCGACAGGCGCCATGCTAATCTGGCACTACCCTTGAATTATCATGGTCGATCCATCTCCTGCTAAAGGTGCATAGTCGTTAGATGACGCCTGTAAAATTTGGGAAATACGTGCGTCGGGCTGAATGAGTTAGTACAAACTTCGTTTAAAATGACAACGAGAAACATTGGACTCCGCTTATACCAATGACGGATAAAACAAAAGTATGATATAACAGCACTTTTTCAGAGGTCCCGACTACAATTTTCTATATAAATTACTTCGCTTATTACAAGCTTTTGGTATAAAGTAACAACGAGAACAAGAAGATATGTAATATCCGAAGTTTATTGTAGTTTGTCTTACAATATTGCTAGACAAAAATGCTACCCTAACTCATTGTGCCCGAGTTACGAAACACCAACATTTTGGAGTTATCCTCTTAAGACTGCATTACAATTCAGGAGACAGAGCGACCATGATAGTTCAAGGGTGGTGGGAGAATAGCTTGGCGCCTATAGTCTCCAAGCTATTCTGCCACCACCCTTGAACTATCATGGTCGAGCCATATCTTGCTGTGGTGTGTCGCGGGCAGAATGAGTTAAGAAGTTTGAATATTGCAAAATAAAAGATTGTTCTCGTCTCTCTCTCTCTTTTGAACGTTGGAAAGTTCCTCCTGACTCGAGCCACACGCAGTGTCATGTTCCTGCTCACATGAATTGTAAAAGGAAGGCTATACAAGATTTAGTTCAAGCAAAGACAACATTCCGGGACCGTTGTAGCGGATATTTTATCAAACTAGACACCCTGGAGCAGCTCACTTTCATGTACGAGTTTTGATTGGATCCTGTCCATCTAACCCCTTTACTGCTTAGAAAATTTGAACAACAGCCAACTGCATGAGGCATACATCCTCATTAGCCCCGCAACGCTCATGAGGACTTGTGTCACTTGCATGACAATTTGAATCCGTGTTCATGTAACGGTCGGAAATAATGAACACAATCAAACTGCATGAGACATAGACCGTCATGATCACCCGCGAGTGCGGGGGCTCATAAGCATCTATGCCTCTTGCTCAGACCAATTTGTATCCATGTTTCTGAGACGGGTTTGGCTTTTGGTCTTTGAATGGACAAAAATTTCAGAAACAAAACTGTACGTACATTGGCAGGGAAGGGGTTAAGCTAACGAAGAGTGCAAAAAGACAATCTACGCAAACTGGCAGTGAGGGGGAATAAAAAAATCGAAGAGGAAAACAAACAGCGATTTCAAAAAGAGATTCATGAATTAGATGCTTGACAATAATTGCCAGTAATGTGTAAATTATGTTCTTCAAAGTGGATCGAAGGGTTCGCCATATCTGATTTTTGAGCTCGATGGAGTGAAAATTATGTTTGATAACCGTAATTGTGTCATCCTGATCTGAACCCTCTTGTGTCTCATATTCAAAGGTAATAACGACACTTTTGTAATACCTCTGGAAGGATAATGTCTCACGCTCTTACGTAGCTGATTCTTAAACCAAGGACTCCATGGGGATTTAAATCTGAGATTCTTTCGTGAAAACACAAGTCTGAATCTCGCCTAATGCGATTGAAAATCGCTTCAACAATCGACGCCGACGAGTGGCGTGGCTCACTTCCGGCCGAGGTAGAAAGCGATTGGCCAGCTTCTTTTCGTTCATTTCCGGTTGTCATGCGCTTGAAGGGTTTTGGGCGCGACTTAAGAGATTGAGTCGTTTGGCACAGCCGATTGTGATAGTCAGGGCGTCTGCTCCTTTCAGCCTTAACCCCTTGACTGCCGGGGCTAGGCGAACGCTACCCAGCTGCAAGAGACATAAACCCTCATGAGCCCCCGCGATCGCGGGGGCTCATGAGGGTTTATGTCTCTTGTTAGTCTTGCGTTCTTTGCGGCCACCTTTGGCCCTATTTTTTGTGTGTTCTTCACGTAAATGTCCGTCAGTGTGGATTTCTGTCTCTTGTTAGTCTTAGTTTTCTTATGCGTAATTTGGCCCCATTTACATCTATGTTCCTCACACGAGTGTCGGTTAGCGTGCAGTCGTTTCAGACGCGAAAGTCGAGATCAGTGTCAGCGAAGGAGCCTACGCCTTTGTGCATGCAACCACCGGTATCATTCACAGGACCGGTGGTTGCACGCACGAGGGGTTAAATAGTCACAGATTAACCCATTCAGCCCTGACGCACTACAGCAGGAGATGGGTCGACCATATTAATTCAAGGGTAGTGCCAGATTAACTTGGCGCCGACAGGTGCCAAGCTAATCTGGCCGCACTGCCCTTGAATTGTCATGGTCGATTCATCTTTTGCAACAGGTGCATAGTCGTTAGATGACGACTCCAAAATTTGGAGAATACGTGCGCCGGGCTGAATGCCAGTTAAAAACCACAAAGACCTCTCAGACTGAGGGGCAATGATGTAGATGGAGAGTCCTTCAAGTAAGAAGCAACCCCATTATCGTCTAGGCCAGCAAGAAATAGGGCTACACTTTTGAACCCCTACACTATACTGAACACAGAGGGAAAACCAGAATAATTGGTCACGAGAAAAGTTAAGAAACAAGTTCAAAATGGCGCCAAACTATTCAGGCAAGTACAATGGGCATAGATTCTCATGACCCTTTGCAAATGTAGAGGCTTATGACAATTTGTGCCTCTTTGCTGGTGAAAATCTGAACTTTTGATTAGTACAGGAAGTTTCTTCAATAGTAGAGAAACGGAGAGGATCTAATTAAGCAAGAGACATAGACGCACAAGAGCCCATGCAATAGGCATAGATTCGCATGAGCCCCTACAGGGGCTCATGAGAATCAACGCTTCTTGCACACACACAAACAATGTAAAAAAGGTACCCGGGGAAAGCGATATAACTGCCTAAAGAACAAAGGCTAGGCATTTGGAGCCGAACCCTACTGCTCTTGTAACTCCTCACGATCAATCGTAGGAGTGATCCTCACATAGGATGGAATAGAATTCCACAAAGTTTCCCCCGCGAATGCTAAACAGGTTTTAAATAAGTCAATTCTGGTTTTGGGTACGACGTATATTCTTTTTGTATCCCCATAGCGGAACTGAGACTGGACTAGCAGCTGGGTTACGTATTCGGGAGTTCTGTTATTTCGAATTTTGAACATGAAAACTCGCTCCTTTGTTATAAACAAAATGATTTTTAAGAGAAAGAAGTCCCGCTTTGTGCATCTTATCATCAGTTGTCAGAGAAGGATCCGGTAAGATTAACTTTGCAGCTCGTCTATGTACAGAATTCAGCCTTTTAAAATGTACAGCCCTGCAACCATCCTACACAGTCGAAGCATAATGAATGTGGGACTGGATATGTGCATAATAAAATAATTTTCTGCTTTCAAAATCAGTGAAGTGTTTCAGCTTGGATAGCATGAAAATGTTCCTTGAGACAGTTTTACACACTTTATCTGTGTGTGCTTGCCACTTGAGCTGATCATCTATGATAATTCATAGCAGGCGGTGTTTCGAGACTTGTTCTATTCCGCCGTGAGATGGCCTTATTTTCCTGCTCAGCGTTAAACCCAAATAACTAACTTGTTCTATTGAATTACCTTCCAGCGACAGCTCAAGAGAAAGGGAGACTAGTTGGTGCTTTTGTCGTGTCGCAGAGAGAGAGAGAGAGAGAGAGAGAGAGAGAGAGAGAGAGAGAGAGAGAGAGAGAGAGAGAGAGAGAGAGAGAGAGAGAGAGAGAGAGAGAGTGAGAGAGTGAGAGAGAGAGTTATCTAATCTATGATCTTTAATTAGGACGTAGGAGCTGAGAGTAGTCATTTAATTTGTATGCCGTCGAGGTTTAATGATTCATGCACTAACAAATTGGAGCAGTCCAGTCCTGGGAAACAAACAAAAAAACTGAGCGTCTTGTATGAAAACTAGGTCAGGAAAGATTTCCCACAAGAGACGGAAAACTGTGTCACCCCCCCCCCCCTCCCCTCCGGCCTTCTCCCCCTCCCCCCTCCCCCCGACTGAACAAAATTTCGAACAACCAGGAGGCACAGATTATCATGCGACCCTGCAGCTTCAGCTGCAGGGGCGCATGATAAACTATGCCTCCTGCATACGGATGGGACGGGCTGAGACAGGAGTGCCGCCATCAGGAACTTTTCCTCATTTAGAATCAGGTCAAAGACAGTAGGCTGAGCTCTGTTTAGTAAGGAAAGACACAAGACCCGTCTATGAGAAGAACTAACGGGCTCGTTTTCTTGATTGTCCCGGGTCCAGCGTACGGTTAACACGGCATTTTGACGGATCTCTCCCGCCGTGCCTTTCTGCCAAGCTGTTTGTTTATCAGCCATCACGTACCCTCCGTTCCTCCAGTGAAAAACTTTAAACAATCCCGAAGCTAAACATGAAATCTGACTGGGAGCGTTCGTTCACCTTTTTCGCCCAAAGTGTGTGGAACTCACTGCCAATTGAAATGCGGAATCTGCCCACATTGTCTCAGTTCAAAGCTCACTTAAAGACTTTTCTTTTCTGTCGGGCACTTAAAGTTAGCTCACCTTTAGCTAACTGTTGACTGCCTTTTATTCTGATTCTGGAGGGAAGTGGATGTAAGGTGTTGGGAAGGGATGGGGTGGGTAAAAGTAGTGTATAAAATTGTGCATGTGTCAGAGAGAGTGCGCTGTTGTGCATGCACAGTGTGTCCAATGTTTTCCTGGAGAACAGAGCTATACAAGAACTATTTATTATTATTATTATTATTATTATTATTATTATTATTATTATTATTATTATTATTATTATTATTATTATTATTATTATTATTATTATCATCAACAACAAAGGCAAACTAAATGGGGCAACTCTCTTTGCGAGCAAGAAGCGTATATTCTCGTGAGCCCCTGCAGTTGCGGCAGAGGCTCATGAGAATGTACGCCTCTTGCACATAACGTGGACAAGGACGAATGCACGAAATGTTTCAAGTCCGTGCCATGTTTGACTAGTTTTTTGTTCACAGGTTAGCCTCTGTTCACCATCTGGGCTTTAGATCGCTGCCTGCACTGTTTCTGGCTTTTTAAACTACAAACACTGTTGATGATACCTGTACTAGGGCCTGGTTGGAAAAGGCAGCTCGATGTTTGTGTTAACACATTGTGCCCGAGGTACGAAATACCCACATTTTGGAGTTATCCCCTGAGGGCTGCATTACAATTGAGGAGACAGATCGACCATGATAGGCGCCAAGCTATTCTGCCACCACCCTTGAACTATCATGGTCGAGCCATATCTTGCTGTGGTGTGTAGCGGGCAGAATGAGTTAAACATATTTTTGCGCGAACGGATCCCCTTCTAAGACCATCGCTAAGATTCAAGATTCAAGAAATGTATTGTCCATAAAAAGAATATTAAAATTTGTCTTTGCCTGCCGGGCGTAAGTAAAAGTTAGATTACATAAAATCACCATAATAATATCACACATGTTAGTACAAATTGTATAGACAATCGCAGAATCACACCCAGAAAATTAAAAGATAAGTTATAAATTTAACTATTGCACATCATCCACTACTAATTTAGGAATATGGCTTTAATTTAAGTGCCGGACACATACATCTAAATTATAACTTTGATAGAATCAGCAAGAAAGGAAACACCCTTATGCGAACGTTTATAATTATCTGAATTATTGAACGTCCTCCTGAATTCTGAATTTTAGCGAAACGTTTAATTGACGCATATGCTTGAATTCTTGACCCGAATATTTTCTTTCTGCATGGTGAGAATTCAACACACGCTCAAATCAAAACCACTTTGCGCTCAATCGAACCCGTTTCTCCCACGTAAGATGGCAAAATAAATTGAAGAGCATTCTTCAGCCTATATTTCCGGGAGCCGGAGTGATTGCCAGCACAAAAAGCTGTGACGAGAGCATTAAAAACTCGTGACAAAGACAACAAAAACGCGTGACATTGACGACAAAAGGCCTAAAAAAGCTGATAAAGTGTCACAATAAATTAATCGCCTCATTGGGGCTTTGGTAAAGGAATATGCCAAAGGCCATCGGGTCAAATTCGGCCCAGTGCAACGCACGACAGTGCGCTCGCCCACTGCGGCCGACTTCTGCTCGATAGCTTATAGCTACTGGGTAGAATCTATCAGAAAACGTTTGGACATCGGGCCGCAGTTGGCCCGTGTACGGGTTGTGCGCGGATGAAATGTGACCGAAGTCGGCTCTACGGCCTTTTGTTTACTGGGTAGTGATTAGTTCTTTTTCAATCAGCCGTTATATGACAAAAGATGGTGTGTCAAGTTTTCAGAAAAGCTATATTTTCATGGGTATACAGTGAAAATATTGCTTTTCTCAAAAATTGGCACATTGGTTTTTTTTTGTTCTATTACGGCAGAAATCTGAAAAGGGTGAAATTAGGAGAGTGTGCTTATGCGGAAATGACACGTTAATTTCCGACTGTAATCTGTTTTCAGGAAATGCAGCCTTAGTCATCTTGGAATGAAAGCAAAACATTGTTCTTTCAAGAACCGGAGTACCCGGAGAAAGAACCCCTGACCAAAAGCATAGACCCAGAGGCATAGATCCTGCTGAGCCCTGAGGCTCATAAAGATCTATAACTTTTAGATAGTTGTCTATGCTTTCGGCAGTGTGCGCCGTGACATTGCTCTCGTTCGTTGTTAGGAGTTGTGCGATGTAACGTGTAAGTCTTAGCTCATTCAGCCCCTGATGCACTGCAGCAGAAGATTGATCGACCATGATAATTCAAAAGTAGTGTCAGATTAGCTTGGCGCTTTCAGACCGGCGCCAAGCTAATCTGGTACTACCCTTGATTTATCATGGTCGATCCATCTCCTGCAACTAATGCATAGTCGTTAGATGACGCCCCCAAAATTTGGGAAATACGGCCTTGGGGTTGAATGAGTTAGGACTTAGCCCGCCCACGGATGTTTGAATGATGCGCATTCTCTGACCTAATTCTGATTCAGGGATAACCTCTTGAGGCTGGACATTTTATTTTATTTATTTTACATAAAAAGACAGGAAGTACTAGTAACAAAGGGATGGTGCAAAACTTCATATAACATTTTAATGGGTCAGATAATAATCACATTTTTCCAAGTTTATGTCAATGATAGAAAATTAGCTGTGCGTCAAAGAGAGATAACTTACAAATTAACTGACCGTAATGCTCTCCCATTACAGTACCTTACAACTCTCGGATTTTAATCGTAAGTCGCAAATAGCCTACTAAACCGGACATTCCCCTCGTTTTGGGGTATGGGCGCGAAGTTTATTAAAAAGCGTTTAGGCGTTGCTGTCTAATATGCATGCCTGTTATAGTAGGGTCACAAGGAGACAAAAATGTTTCAAGTTTTAAATTGCATTTTTGCAATTCTCAGCTAAGGCCACAATTGTGTGTTGGTCTTATGTGGAGCCGTGATGTCCCAAATTATGGACCGGGAACCAGTTGCATTGGTGGACTTAAATCCTGAGCAAGCCATTCACCCATTCAGCCAGGACGCACTACAGCAGGAGATGGGTCGATCATGATAATTCAAGTGTAGTGCCAGATTAGCTTGACGCCTGTCGGGCGCCAAGCTAATCTGGTACTCTGCCCTTGAATTATCATATTCGATCCATTTCCTGCAACTGGTGCACAGGCATTAGATGACGCCTACAAAAATTTGGGAAATACGGCCGTCGGGCTGAATGAGTTGCACAAGATGCTTCTGGGGCCAGTTGCGTGAGCTTATTTTTACGCTAGCCACGAGGCAAGGTGCTCCGGTAAACACACATTTCAGACACTAATGGGGCCAGTTGCGTGAATGAGCTTAGTCGTGCGCTAGCCTCTAGTAAGGTGCTCCACAATACACATAATTATTTCAGTCAATGGGTTAAAAGGAAAGTACAAAGCAACAAACCTACCTGTCTTCGTCCCAAAGGGCTGGTGCTGCCGCTACAGGTCTTACTACGGTGTGTAGACTAAGCATCAGGACTAGGCAGACACACGCACACAACAGCATCTCTGTAACACACAGGTTGGGAAACGTTAACGTATTAAGTAAAAGATGCGCTTCAACAAAAGTGACACTGGAATTTAAAAAAAAAAAAAAAAAAAAAAAAAATGATTAAATACAATACCCAATGTGCAAAAGGCCATCGGGACCTTCGTCGGCCCGATGGCCTTTTGCGCACTGGGTATGTGGACACAGCAGCATCTCTGTAACGCAGTGGTTGGGACAAAAAAAAAGTTTTAGAGTAAAATTTACAGTGCGTTTCAACAAAAAAGTGACACTGACAGCTGGAAGAAAATGTGATTTCCCGCACAAAAGATGGAGCTAGAAAGGTGTGTCCCACTTTAATAGCAATGTACAATGTTTTGACACAAAAAACCCAAATATTACTCAGAATTAGAAAGCAAAGGTGAAGTAAGCGCTGGCTTATAGAATACATGTAACAAGGGAAGTCACTCAGCACTGGACAAGCAAACGGTTAGCGCCCTCCTTGAAAGACTGAAACAACACTCCCGTCTTTTGTACAAGTGTATACACAGATTTTGATGTAGGCACTGGCCATTAACAGGTTTAATGATGTCTATCTCATGAATTATCTGAATTCTTTCATTCAAGGCGCCCCACATCAATAGCTGCGGAAGTGTCGTATCGGGTTGCCGCCGGCAACGCTATACGACACTTTCGCAGCTGCTGATGTGGGGCGCCTTGAATGTGTTAATTGTTGACTGAAAAGTAAAGTGATCTGCACTAGAGTTTGCTTTGATTGATACAATTTGCCGAGGCAACGGGTTAGCGAGGCAATGTTATTTCTCTCAACTAAAACGTTTCTACTTTTCTTTTCACAATCCGTTGGATGTCTTCTATGTGCAGGGGGAGCTGGGTAGCTCAGTTGGTAAAGCTTTCGACTCTTGTGCGAAAGGTCGTGGGTTCAAACCCAGCTGGGGTCAAAATTTGTTCAGACCTCTATTCGGTGCCCAGTCTTTGAAATCCCTTCATGGTGGACAAAAGACGTTACGCCCTAAACGTTTAACGTTTTTGCCTATATGCAAAGGAAAAGAAGTGCAGGAACTTATTTCATTCTACGACACCAGTTCAAACTCAATAATTAGAGACAGTCCTTCGGTGCAGCATTATTGAAGGGCGTACTACGAACATTTCTAAAAGACAATATAGTGTTTCTTGTTAACGTTTCATTGACTGGAACATGTCGTTTTAAAGCCCGCCGGACATTGTTCGAATTTCATCTGTAAAAACTGAACTTTAAATAAATCAACTGTCCATTTTTCGTGGCGGCAAGAACCCAAAACGCAAAAGGCCATTGGGCTGACGTCGGTCGTCTTTGGCCCGCGCACGGTCGTGCGCGGGCCGCAGACGGCCCGATGGATTTTGCGCATTGGGTAAATAACGTAGACATTCGCAATGATGAGTTTTGTCCACTCTGAAAAAGGGAGAGTTTAGGTTATGAAGAGGTCATTTTCCCCGGATAAATTTCATAGCATGTTAGGCGCTCTTTAAAGGTCGCAGTTTTCAGCCAAACAAATTTCCCTTGGATGATTCTGCAAAAATTGCTCTGTACAATCATTGTTACCTCTGTATGCTTAATGCCATATATCATGTGATGATGAATTATGGTGTAATCATCTGTAATATTGTAGTTGTGTAATGTGATAATATTATTTTCCCAAAGAAATATCATCTAGATCCAAAGTCTGCACAATGATGTCCGACTCCAAACGTAAACACCTTCAAAACAAAATCCTGGAATCCACTTCTTCCAAAACCCTCTACGCAACCATGAACACACTCCTAGGCACTTCTAAAGACTTTCCTCTTCCCAACACACACAGCAAAGAAGAACTTCCGTCCGCTTTTTCCTCCTATTTCTCCGACAAAATCAAAACTCTGCGCAACACACTCGACACTCTGCCTTCTCCGCCTTGCCTTCCTGACCCCCACTTTTCCGGCACCCCCCTCTCGTCCTTCCGCCCCGTCTCTCAGGATGAAGTCCTCAAGACCATAAAGTCCATGCCTTTCAAAACCTGCGAACTAGACCCCCTCCCAGCTTCTCTCTACCGGGACGGCCTCCCAAAACATCCGCCCTTCATTACCGACATCATCAACACATCTCTAGTGAATGGCTCCGTCCCCGATATCTTCAAGTCCGCCATCGTCCGTTCTCTCCTAAAAAAACACAACCTCGACCCAAACGAACTCAAGAACTACCGCCCAGTCTCCAATCTCTCTTTCCTGTCCAAGCTTCTTGAGAAGGTTGCCCTCAAGCAACTCAACCTCCACCTCGCCGACAACAACCTCCTCAGTCCCTTCCAGTCTGCCTATCGCAAACATTACAGCACTGAAACAGCCCTTCTACATATCCTAAACGATCTTCTTCTCTCCACTGACTCGGGCAACATCTCCCTTCTTACGCTACTCGATCTCTCTGCCGCCTTCGACACCATAGACCACTCTATCCTCCTCCACCGCCTTCACCACTCACTTGGCATCACTGACTCTGCCCACTCCTGGTTTCTCTCCTACCTCTCCGACAGACAGCAGTCCGTCACCATCGACGGCGTCTCCTCCAACCCAGTCAGGCTCTCCTGCGGCGTTCCACAGGGGTCCGTCCTGGGCCCGATCCTTTTCACACTCTACACCTCTCCCCTCTCAAAAATCATCCAGTCTCATCACATACACCACCACCTCTACGCTGACGACTCACAACTACTAGACAAAGACAAACTCGACAACACTCAGTCACTACTGACTCGCACGGCTGAGTGCTATGAAGACGTGAAAAACTGGAAGACAGCAAGCAAGCTCAAACTGAACGACGACAAAACGGAAGCCATGCTGGTAGGCACTCGCCAGAAACTTTCCCAGCTCCCTCTCTCTCTCCACCTTCAACTCGACAGCACCCCCATCTCCCTCTCTGACTCGGTCAAGAACCTGGGCGTTATCCTCGATTCCTCTCTTTCCATGACCAGCTTCGTCTCCGCCACGGCCCAGGCATGTTATTTACACCTCCGCCGCATCAGTCAGATCAGAAAATACCTCACTACCGAAGCTGCCGCCAAACTCGCTGTCTCTCTCATCTTATCTCGCATCGACTACTGCAACTCTCTCCTTTCCGGCCTTCCTCACTCCACCACTCTCACTCTCCAGCGCGTCCAGAACAATGCTGCCCGCCTCGTCCTCAGAAAGAAAAAATCCGACCACATCACTCCCCTGCTCAAGCTCCTTCACTGGCTCCCCATCCCCCAACGCATCCAATACAAGATTCTGTCTCTCTGCTACAAATCCCTGAACAACTACGCTGCTACCTGTCTCTCCAACTTACTTCACCTCTACACTTCTTCCCGCTCCCTCCGCTCCGCCTCCGACCCTCTCCGCCTCCTCAACCCCCGCACCAAACTCATCACTTTCGGCCCCCGCTCCTTCTCAGTATACGGTCCAACCACCTGGAACACTCTCCCACTCTCTCTCCGTCAGAAACACTCTCTCTCCTCCTTCCAGTCCGCCCTCAAAACTCACCTCTTTCAACAGTTCTAGCACTACATGTCCACACTCCCCACCCCAAGCTGACCGTCGTAATGTATTTTTCACTATTTGTGGTACGTGAGTCATCGTCTAAAGCGTGCGCATGCGTTTGCGAGTTGTGAGTGCGCGCTTAGAGTTATAATTATTATAAGATAAGCGCATTATAAATACCGTTATTATTATTATTATTATTAGATGGCTGATTATTACAGTTTTTAATTCTGCGTGCATGGGTGCCTGTGTGCCTAGGTGTATGTGTGTGCGTATGTCCGTCTTATCCAATTTTTGTTACTTCACTTGATATGTTTATTCGCTCCCGTCCAAACTGGAATTGCCCTTTCGTGGGATAAATAAAGTTTTTTTGACTTGACTTGAGAACGACATTAAGACAGCCTCCCACAATAAATTTCTGCTTCAGCGGCATTAAATATTGAGGGCTGGTTTGAGCTAGAAAGGTCGACTGTATACCATTTCCTGTACTACATGTACAAAAGCATATTTACCAGTTAAGCCCTTGGCTGTCGGTAGCGGCTTTTTGTCGCGATGATTCATGTAGGAATCATCTCGACAAAAAGCCGCTACCGACAGCCAAAGGGTTAATGAAAGCCATAAAACACACCGGCGGTCATAACAGTCATAATCAGATAAAGTAGCATTATCGCTTGACATTCATTGATTGGCCACATGTTGTGTGCGCTGAATTAAAAAAAAAACACACACATTCGGAAAAAGTAATTATACGTCAGCATGTTGGGGTAAGGTGATGCTTTTGATGACGTAATTATTGTCTTGCAAGGCGATAAGTACGTCATCAAACGCATTACCTTACCGCAAGATACAAAGCCGATAAGTGCGTAATAAGAAGTATCACCTTAATATGCTTACATATAAAAACTGGAATTACCCCCCTCCCCCTTCCTCCTACTCCCTATGTTCATAGAGCCTACACAAGCATTTTCGTCACTTTAGTTTGTTGCTGCTGTGATAAATGTGAAAGAGCATCCGTAACATAAAGTTGTACACGTGTGACGCCAACAATTCGTTATTAAGTTCCAGCATTTTTTTTTTTTAATCGCATTCCGCAGCATGTTGAAGAGGTGCCTAATACAGATACGCGGCGAATCGCCGCGTATCTGTAGGCGGCACGTCTCCAATGAGTTAAGAATTTACGTTCAATGTGGGTCTTGTCTGAGTATAGGGTCCACATGGTTGCACTCTCCGGAAGGTGGGGCATAGTCGCGGAACACGATGAAGTACTTTTGCCGTCATCTGACACACGTTTGAAACAAACTGAACTCAAGTGAAGACCATACAGAAAAGTTATATGTATGGATTAAAGGAAAAATCGCCGACAGTGGGATAACAGTATTTATCGATCCTCTTCACCATATAGTGAGAAATGCGTTGTCATGTTGTAAACCAATGAACAGTTTGTTGTTGTTGTTGTTTTTGTTTCGCTCGCCATAGTATACAGAAGCGATAAATACTGCACATTTATTTTAACTCATTCTACCCCATCACCGAAATCCCCAAATGTTGCCGTTGTCCTCTGAAGACTGCATTACAGTGCAGGACACAGATTGACCATAATAGTTCAAGGGCGATGCCAGAATAGCTTGGCGCCCATAGGCGCCAAGCTATTCTGGCATCACCCTTGAACTATCATTGTCGATCCTGATCTTGCTGTGGTGTGTCTGGGGTAGAATGAGTTAAAGCGTAACTTTTTTTGAGTCCATATTGCTCATCATAATTCTATAAGATAATAGATTTATGTTCTCATTTAATAACATTAATTTATCCTATTTGTCAGAACTGAGGCCTTAAATTACAAATATCCGATTACATATCATTATTGCAAGCATTATCTGAAGATAAAACATTTCACTGAACATTTAAAAAACCCCAGCTTAACCCTTTTCCTGCCAACGAACATACATTTTGTTTCTGAAATCTGTGTTCACTGAACGACCAAAAGCCACAGCTGTCCCAAAAACATAGACACAAAGTGATCTCGGCAAGAGGCACAGATCTTCATGAGCACCCGCAGTCGCGGGGGGGGGGGGGTCATGAGGATCTATACCTCTTGCAGTTACTCGCGTTGACGTTTTCTCGACAGCGAAGGGGTTAATAACGAAATCGAAAGCACGTTCTCCGAACGCCATAATATAGACGTCTGGGAACATTCCAAAAAATATTCGCTTTAAAGGTGAACGATTCAACTGGCGTTTAAATTACCAACGTGCTTGTGGCGGGATGTTTTGTACCTCAACAAAGCTTAACATTAACGTAAGTCGTTGAATTGGCGTTGAATTACAGCCGTGCATGTGAGCAACGAATGTTTTATACTGTAACCGGGCCTTCCCTGTCAAATGACATAAAAGCCAAGATGAATGGAGGAAGCAAGAGGCATTGATCCTCATGAGTCCGCATTTGCGGGGGCGCATGTCGATCTGTGCCTCTTGCAGTTGGATGGTGTGCCGGCAGTGATAGGGTCATTTAGACTAGATATATATCAGATCAATAACATAATTGCAGATACGCCAGTCTGCACAGAGGAATATTTTATCACTGTTCCGTAATTCAAGAGGTCTCAAAACGGGTCAACGACAGAGAGAGAGAGAGAGAGAGAGAGAGAGAGAGAGAGAGAGAGAGAGAGAGAGAGAGAGAGAGAGAGAGAGAGAGAGAGAGAGAGAGAGAGAGAGAGAGAGAGAGAGAGAGACAGACAGACAGACAGACAGACAGACAGAGACAGAGAGAGAGAGAGAGAGAGAGAGAGAGAGAGAGAGAGAGAGAGAGAGAGAGAGAGAGAGAGAGAGAGAGAGAGAGAGAGATTGGTTGATTGATTGTACATTGCTTAACGTCCCGACAGCAACAAGATTTTCTTAGGACGTGCCAGCACTGCATTGAAAAAAAAAATTAACAGAATATTGAATGTATGTCGCCAGCCGGTCAAATACTTTAAATAAACATACGGCATGGGGCCTAAATAAAGCTAAGACCATTTGGCAACACACATCCAATATCAAGAGCTACACGCAGCGCAGACAGTAGGGAGAGTTTAAAAAAAAAGGAAAATATAGGTAAATGGACCAAGGGTAGACAGAAGCACATGCCACAGAATAGAAGGGAAACCCCGCCCTGAGGGGCTGATCAGGGTGACCCTGGAACTAAAAAGTAGTTAACCCCACCCAAGTCCCCCAGGGCAGACCTGGGTGGGGGAATAGAGAGAGAGAGAGAAAAAATAAATGAGAGAATCAATGAAACTTTATTTTACAACGGTTAAGGCACTGACATCGTCATTGACACAGCCATTTTACAAACCTGCCGTTGCTAACAACTACAAACTCCAAAACTTCAACTACAAAACTATCTACACATGCACATACATATAAGTAAAACATAATACTTACAAACAATTAAGAACACTATTCACATAGGCAGACATACTCATAAACTCTCAGACACCCCCACCACCCTCCCCCACCCCCCGCCCCCTCCACATACTCACACACACACACACACACACACACACACACACACACACACACACACACACACACACACACACACACACACACACACACACACACACACACACACACACACAAACTAAGTAGTTAAAATGATAAATGAAAAGGATAACACGCTTAATTGGGAATAAATTGCACCCAACATAGAAAGAGACATATAATACATGTAGTTAAGGCATCCCTAAGCCCTACGAGTGATCCACGAAATACTTGCAGAGACCCTTTTTAAAACAGGCTAGAGAGGAGGCGTATTTACCTGGTCGGGAAGCGCATTCCATATATGTGTCCCTGAGAAGGATAAGTTGGTTTTATATTGATCGATCCTTGGTTTTGGGACTATGAAAAGCTTTCTAATGTTTCCAAGCTTGGACTCAGATTTGCGGAACAAAGTAGAGATGTACTCAGGTGTTTTTCGCTTCCACACTTTGAACATAAAAATTGCTTTGTTATAATTATTTGAAATGACCTTGAAGAGGCAGGAGACTTGCTTTTGTGAGCTTTTCTTCTGTGGTTAGGTGTGGATCAGGGCAGATTATATTGGCCGCCCGTCTGTGCTGGGAACTGAGTCTCTTTAAAGAACCTCACTACATCCATCCCATACCGTTGACGCGTAGTCGACGCGTAATCGACGTGACAACGTATGTGAGCATTACAAAATAATTTACGGGTATCTGAATCAGTATAATATTTCAATTTTGATAACATAAAGAGATTTGTTGCTACTATTTTGCATAAGGCGTCTGTATGAGCTTGCAATTTTAGCTGTCTGTCGATTGTAATCCCTAGTGCGCGATGTTCGTTTACCTGTTCTACCTAACTACCTTTAAGTGAAAGGTTAAGTAATAGAGGCGTTATCTGCTGTTTTTGGCGCGTGGCGACTACCATCGATTTCGTTTTGACTGGATGAACAACCATAGAAATGTTAATACACCAAGCTGATACGTCATGAAGACTTTGTTGTAGGTTGTCGGAAATTACCTGTATATCTTTACTATTAGTATGAACTGAGGTGTCGTCAGCAAAAAGGTCGCATTGTACATCTTGGCAAGTAATATGTAGAGGCAAATCATTAATAAATAAACAAAATAGCAGGGGGCGCAGTACAGACCCTTAGGGCACACCGAAGCTTACATCTTTGAGAGAGGAGTATGAGCCATGAACAATAACCTTTTGTTTTCTTTTAGTAAGGTAAGATGTGAAAAATCAACTGCGTCTCCGTTATTAAGGTATTTGTGAAGCTTAGCAGTCAGAAAAGTGTGGTAAATCAGATCAAAAGCCTTCTTAAAATATAGATAGACTACTCCTGTTAGCGGTGACTTATTCATCATACCCTCGAGCCCTGTGTCAACAAGGCGTGTAAGTGCTGTGTGGCATGAATGCTGCGGACGAAATCCGGATTGGATAGGGTGGAGGAGCTTACCGTTTTCTAGGTAAGCAAGCAGGTGTTTATGAACGTGCCTTTCCAGTGGTTTGGACAAAACAGATAATAAAGAAATAGGCCGATAGTTATTAAGGACAGAAAGATCTGTTGTGTTTGGAAGCGGAATAATTTCGCATATTTAAGTTCGTTAGGAAACGTGTCATGCTGGATACGGAGATAATAAATGTAAGTTAAGGATTCTACAATGTATGGGAGTGACAGCTTAAGTAGTTTCGGTATATGTCATCAGGCCCCGAGGTCTTTTTATTTGGAAGGTTACTTATGAGTAAACCCACGTCATGAACAGCTAGCATGGGGATGTTGAAGGGGGCTGTGCCCATTGTTCTTTGTTGACAAAACTCAGACAGCAGATTAGAATGGTAATAAGTGTTGTCCTGGATTGACGAAATTAGAGATTCGGCAACAGAAAGAAAATGGTCATTGAATGTATCAGCAGTTTGCGAGACAGACAGACAGACAGGCAGACAGACAGACAGAAAGACAGAGACAGAGACAGAAGACAGAGAGAGAGAGAGAGAGAGAGAGAGAGAGAGAGAGAGAGAGAGAGAGAGAGAGAGAGAGAGAGAGAGAGAGAGAGAGAGACAGACAGACAGAGAGAGAGATGGAGACAGAGACAGAGAGACAGACAGACATAGACAGAGAGAGGTTTTCTTCAGAAATACATTAATGTTCATAATACGTTTTCTTACACCTTGTCCGTATATACAATACAACAAAAGTCCACAATGCAGAGATCAAGATACAAACGCGAGAGGAACAGACAACAATAAGGAAGAGAAAGGGTGACGGTTTTATCTAAAATCTTTGTATGCCGTTACTGTTAAATAATGCAAGCAAAGAACAACATGGAGAGAGCCAATCCTTAACTTCATCAATTGCCTCAGATGTCATTCTCGTGGTACATAACTATATTGTACATTTCTGTCTCAAGTCCCACTCCCTTCCCGTCTTCCCCACACACGCCCATGCCCCCTAGTTGTTCGTGCCAGTCTCCCGGCCTTGTCATTACACGTCAGGCAGTGTGGAGTCCCGTCCGAAGGAAACTCAGCAGTACTGAGGAGTCACATACTCTCATTTCCTCCTCGTATGTGTGACACGTCTTTCTTTGTCGCCAGGCTGAGTAGTGGGAAGTCCCTCAGCACGAGACAAAAAACCTCACAAGCCCCCGCATCGAGCGGCAGGGGGTGGGGGGAGGAGGGGGGAAGGGGGAGGGGGGAGGGGGGAGGGTTACCATTACGGCCGGATTCACGGCGGTTTATGTCGCGATTCACAAATTCACGAAGTCCTGAAATATGGCATTCAGGTATAACTAAGGAAAGTGACTATGGAGTCTAACATCATCAGGGTGGCATTATCAATTTGTTTATCCTTTGAGATCTGCGTCATGATAGCTCAATGGTGATGTTCGAATAGCTTGGCGCCTACAGGCGCCAAGCAAATCGAACACCACCCTTGAAATATCATGCTCCATCGATCCTGTAGTAGCATGCCACGGATAAAACGGTTAAAACTGACAATATTTCAATTATCTTTTCAGGAAATGTGTGTGTGTGTGTGTGTGTGTGTGTGTGTGTGTGTGTGTGTGTGTGTGTGTGTGTGTGTGTGTGTGTAGGGGGGGGGGCGGGGGGGGGGTGGTGTGTGTGTGTGTGTGTGTGTGTGTGTGTGTGTGTGTGTGTTTGGAGGGGGGGGGGGTGACAAAGGGGTGAGGGTAAATGTTTTCGCCATTAGATGACACTTGTATTATACGATTTGTGTTCACGACACTCTGACGAGTAATTTTCCGCAGACTGTTTGGTTCAAAGATTCCATTGGCTTTGCCGTCTGCGTTGTTTTATTTGCCTCAGGTTCGGTAACTGTGCATCAGCATGAGTGACGTGGGGTTACGCCCCCTTTTGCCGATCATCATTACTGAAGTTTGGAAAATATCTGGAGCTCAAACTCAGTTGCTGAACTTACGGAAATGTGCACATGGACGCGGGCAGCCTAAAGCCTCTTTAGCAAATGACTGACTGCATGCTCATCTGCAATGGTTCTCTACAAATGCAGACTATAGTTAACCCATGTTAACTCAATGATCCCGAGGTAAAAAATACCCACATAAATTATAAGAGTTATCCTCTGAGTACTGCATTACAATTCAGGAGACAGATCAACCATGACAGTACAGCGTTTTTTGTTGTTTTTTTTAGAAAAGAGAGATTTTCATTGCTTTACTAAAAATAAAAAATAAAAAAATAAAAAAAATTTAAAAACGGGGGTACAAGTGTTGTTTATTTATTTATTTATTTATTTATTTTTAATATGACGTCATTGCATCGCGATTCCCTGGGTATCCGTAAAAGTAAGATAAAAGTTTCAGAAAAAAGTATTGCCCTTTAATTAATGTCAATACAATTGTAACCGATTTCTGTCTCGGTGTAAAAACACACAGCCTGAAACTTTGGCTGTTGCGCAAAATTGTTTAAGCGGTTCTGGTCAAACATTGACTTTTCCGCTTGACTTTGGCCTTTACGGCGATTTATTTAATTAACCCCTTCCATTCCAAAGGACGCAGGTTGTATTTTTTTCAAATCATTGTAAATTCAATGTCAAAATTCCCATTCGACAAAAGAACAAGCTTACAAAGTGATTTCAACAAGAGGCATAGATCCTCATGAGCCCCCGCAACTTCTTGTAGTGGGGTTGTGTTAACATTTTCTCGGAGCATAATTATCTTACAAAGACAGGTAGTCTGCATGTTTTAGCCGACGGCAAGGCTTTACCTTCAGTTATATGGATGGACTAAATATGACAGCGCAAGAGTGGCAATTCATTTGCTCATGACTATCCAGGAGCCAAGATAATGGGCTAGTCAGCACTACCACAAAGCTATCACACTCCCCACAGTTCACTATGGATGTGAAAGGCGTGCATACTGCACGTCTTCGTTTGAACAACTGGTCGTAGTAAATCACTGCTAGTTCACGCCTATTATATTATGAATTATTTTTTAAATCAATGCAGAAAGCTTCAGCACTCCCAGAAACATGGATTCAACGTGGTGTCATCAAGAGGCATAGATCCTCATGAGCCCCCGCAACTGCGGGGGATGGGGGGGGGGGAGGCAGTGCTAGGGGAGGCGGAAGGGAGGGGGGAGGGGCACATGATTATATATACCTCTTGTAGTTGGGTGGTGTTCACGTCTTGTTTGGATTCAAGTAGTTAAGATCGATTCATTTGTGTTATTAGTCCCTTTTATTTATAGAAGGGATTTTTTTTAGGACGGGTGGCGGTGGGGCGAATTTAATAGCATGTCCATGATGTCAAAGGCAATTCAAGTAACAATATAAAATTACGTCATGTCTAGTTACGCTAACCTCGCTGCTGAACGTACATTTGGCGCGAAGCGCCGTATGTGCGTGTGTATGTATGTATGTATGTATGTATGTATGTATGTATGTATGTATGTATGTATGTATGTATGTATGTATGTATGTATGTATGTATGTATGTATGTATGTATGTATGTATGTATGTATGTATGTATGTGTGTGTGCGCGTAAACAAGAGAATCTCCAATATTTCTGTACACACAAGCTTAAAACTTGGCGACATACATTCTTAAGTGGGTGGCTAAGAGAGCCTGCGAGCATATTGTAATTGAATGTCTCATTGAAGACATAATCAACCGTTTATAGGAAGTCGGTTGACCCAGATTAGAGTCCGGTAATTTTTGTCTTATTTACTTGAACTTTCGGTTATAGCTAGTTTGAAAAAAGACATTGAATGAGTTCGTTAGCCAGCTTTGTATCCTTTCAACTTCTTTAGTAAAAATTAATTCTTTTCAGAAAAAGAATTAAAACACACAAAAACTTTCCTTCTAGAGAAAGTCAGACATTGGCTTTGACGTAAAAGAGGCAACTCCGTCACCACACTGACATAATACTCTAAATATGACGTCATTCTCTCTCGCGCACGCGCTATCTTTCTCTCTCACACAAACATGCGCGCATCTCCAGGAGGAATAGATCCTCATGCGCCCTCCAGCGCATGTGGATCTATGCATCTTGGAGATGTTTGGAGCGCGCGCGCATGCACGCACTAACACGCACACACACATCGACGCGCTTTCAGAAGAACATGCAGGTGACCCGTGTACTTAGTATATCATGTAGCTAGGTAAAGTCAACCTGCTTTCACACATATTATAACAAGACTAAACTTGTACCGTTGAGTTCTATTTTTGTCACCATTTTCTCAAGCCTATGAAGCGAAAGTGAAACTCATAATATCACGAAAAATATAAAATTACGTAAAAACTAAAGCTTACGTCGTGACAAATGACGTTTGACAAATCAATGATGCGTATGTCCTGCGCCCCTTGTAGAACTCACTGACGCATTGGCAAATCTGCGAGACTTTTTCAATAGGAGATAATTCAACATCAGAATCAGGTCAAAGACAAAAGATAGGTTCCATTGACAGCGAGGACAGCTCATATAGAAAGAACTTTGTGGGTAATAGTTCATCCCATCTTGTTCAATTTTCTACCGCACACTTTCATGCAAAATGCTCGGCGCTTCTTGCCTATTGATAAAAACCCCTTTTAATAATCGTTTGCTCCCTACTATATTCTACACTAAGGTCCGAAAATCCCGAATTTTGGATTTGTGCTTTAAAGACTACATTTGAGGTAATTTCGAAGACTGATCGACCATGCTAGTTCAAGGGTGTGCCAGAATAGCTTGGCGCCTTCAGGCGCCAAGCTATTCTGGCACTACCCTTGAACTTGCATGGTCGATACATCTCTTGATGTAGAGTGTCAATACAGAATGACTTAAGCGCATGCATAATTATACACCTGCACTTAATACTGAACTTAGCCATTTCGCTGCCATCAATCGCGAAATGCGCGTCTAAAACCGATACACACTGACGGACACTCACGCTAATAACACATATCTAAACGAAACCGTCAAAAAACGAATGTCGAACAAGAGACATAAATCCTCATGAGCCCCCGCAATTGCGGGGGCTCATGAGGGTTTATGTCTCTTGCAGCTGGGTATATTGTGCCTTGCCCCGGCAGTTAATGGGTTAATGTAAAACGATAGAGACGGGCGGGTGGCAATGGGTTAAAATTGCGACGCATGGTGGCCGTATTATTTTTTGTTTCTGGTAACTCTGTTCTCTACGGGAAGAAATGCGAACATCATCCAACTGCATAAGGCAAAGAACCGCATGAACCCCCGCATCTGAGGGGGACTCATGCAGTTCTTTGCCTTTTGCTGGACCTATTGTTATATATCCGTCTTCCTTGGATTAATAGGATTATTCAGTTTTGAATTTGCCGTGATTAAAACAACAGAAACAACAACAACAACAGCAGCAACAACAACAACGCAACACAATTTTGCATCCACTAGCAATTAAGGGGTTAAACGAACAGAATATTATCAGGATTCTGCACGAGTTGCGATTTTTTTTTCTAATCGAAAGTAAACAAATTATGACTTAAACTGAAGTTTTCCTTGTGAATGACACGCGTCTAAAATTATCATGCCGTGACACTAGCCTACCTCCACAGTCATCCACCTTTGAAGGAAAAAAAGAAAAACAAACAGATTGCATCTTGTCTTGCAGCACTTGATAAAATGCACCAAACTGGACATTAAGGGGCAGATTTATTATCCTGATGTTTTTCTGATCGAAAGAACAACAACAGAATTTCACAGCTTTTTACCGGCAGCACCGCCTTTAATATGTGGCAACTTTCTTACTCATGTAAAACAATGTACATGTTTATGTCAAACAAACACTTTAGCCATTAGCAAACATTGCAAAGCGCTCGAAAGTTAGCTTTGCGATGTTTGCAAATGGCTAAAGTAACGCCTTCATGGCCAGTGATCACGAACATTTGAGTAAAGAAGCAGATTCAGATGTAAGTGAGCCCAAAACCAGGTTGGTTTGTTCGGGGCTGAACGTCCACGCACCGAAGTGATGAAGGACGGCCATAACGGGTGGGTTAAAAACATTCGAGACGGGCCGCATCCGGATACGCGGCGAACAGCCGCGTATCCAGATGAGGCACTTTTCGAATGAGTTAGCGGGGACAAGGAAAGCTAGTGCCTAGGGAGAAAAACCTGAACTCTGATCAGTTCAGGCGCACCGCATTTGTACCGCTTTGATTACACAGGACCTCTCAACGGACGTGCTGTGGAACAAGCCCGTCTTTTTTTCCGCTGGATTGCGAGTCAAGCTACAGGGGCTGGGACCGGGACTCGAACCCTTCGCTTTCTGTTGCTCCGACCCTTAACTCATTCTACCCCAGACACACCACAGCAAGATGAGGATCGACCATGATAGTTCAAGGATGATGCCAGACTAGCTTGGCGCCTATGGGCGCCAAGCTATTCTGGCATCACCCTTGAACTATCATGGTCGATCTCTGTCCTGCACTGCACTGCAGTCTTCAGAGGACCACGGCAAAATTTGGGGATTTCGGTGTTGGGGTAGAATGAGTTAACAGTCTAGGCTTTTTCGGACTCTATGTACCCAGGACCAACAAGAGACATGAAATCCGCATGAGTCTCCGCGAATGCCGGGGCTCATGAGGATTTATGTATCTTGCATTTGGGCGGCGTTTGCATGTTCCCGGTAAGAGACAGTAAATAAAATAGGACAAGATTTTTATACCGAACAAAAAACACGATATAAAATATTCCCCCGTATTTTCCCGGCAGCGAAGAGTTACGAGAAGAATAGGACACGAGTTATTTACGCAAGGAAAACACTAGATATTTGTGTGCCAAACCAAAACACAGCAACAACATCCCACTGCCTCAACCCTCTGTTATTAATATGGTAAAAGACATTGTTTTCAACCCTACGTCACACAACCAATCTGTTTAGCTCAAACTGTACCCAGTGACCGAGCTATAAAAAACCCTTGTAGCGTCAAATGGCGGACTTCTTGTAGTCCTCTTTGTGACGCATACTGGATGCCAGTTTTATTCTATCAAAGATTACCAAAACGTTCTAAAGTACAAAGTTACTTAGTGTTATTCAAAACAACTGGCACACTACTGGAGACGGCAACGTCATAAAAGATTTTAAATTACGTCGTAAGTCTGTTATGTATAAAATGTATATTCCTTTGACGGTCAGTCATGTCTGGCGTGATCCAGGTCGGAAGATTTTCTCTTGATTTCTTTTAGGAAAATTGTGAAGAAATGAAAACAAATACGTTATTGTTAGCAAGGGCTCGCTGCACAGACCCTTGTAGGCCTTCGGGAGGTCAAAGGAACCATTGTACACCTCAGGCCTTCGGGGTGCAATGGTTCCTTTGACCTCCCTCACGTCTACAAGGGTCCGTGTAGAAAATAAATCCTGGCTACCAATAACGTATATTATACTTGTATTCCATTATCTTTTCCATACATGGAAACCACAACACGCAACGTTCATGCGACAAACACCATGTTTTACGAATCAGGCATGAATGGAACCTCACACGACCACCTTACCATAACAAACATAGGCATAAATGGCTGAAAACAGAGGCGTCGACGACCTTTGCGAAGCACGTGTCTTCATTAGCCCTTACAACCTGATGGCCTTGGCTCATGACGATCTGTACCTCCAGTTCATAGCATGCGTCCGAGCTTTGCTTTGAAAATAAGTGTGCTGGTCTGCGATTTTGGCCATTACGGCCTACGGCCGTAAGGGCCATAATCACAGACCAGCACACACGTAAGTGGATTACGGCCTAACATGCCGTGAAACGTGCCTCTTGGCCAAAACAGAAGTGATTCTGTTACTAATGGAACGCAGCGAGACATGAAATTGCTCTACGGTAAAATTGTACACCTACACACGCATGTGCTTGGCTTGAAATAAATAAATGTGGGCCGCGCAAAGCCATACTGTTGCCGAAAATGGTGAATGCAGATCAAAGTAGCACTGTTCTGACATTAAACATCAGAGGTAGAAATTACTTGGTGCTTTTTTATCAGCAGTATGATAAAAAAAAAAAGAGGGAAATTGATAAATCTAGATTTCATATCATGTTTGCGCGAATTAAAAAAAAAAAGTTTTGATTGTTTTCCTGCTTGCTTTATTTGAACCATTCTTTGTGTTTGTTTGTTTTGATGTTGTTCTTATTTCTGGAAAATGTACAAAAAATTCAGTTACAAAAACATTAGTACCCCTCCTCTACCCCTTAACCCATTCAGTCCTGACGCACTATAGCAGGAGATGGTTCGACCATGATAATTCAAGGGTAGTGCCAGATTAGCTTGGCGCCTGTCGGCGCCAAGTTAATCTGGTACTACCCTTGAATTATCATGGTCGATCCATCTCCTGCAACAGGTGCATAGTCGTTAGATGACGCCTCCAAAATTTGGGAAATACGTGCGTGGGGTTGAATGAATTAACAACCAAGCAACCAGCTAACAAACCAACTAATCATAAAACCAGATAACAAAACGAACAACCGAACGGCCGAACGAACGAACGAACTAAAGAACGAACGAAGGAATGAAGGAACGAACGATCTAACTAACTAACTAACTAACTAACTAACTAACTAACTAACTAACTATCTAACTAACTAACTAAATAGCTAAATAACTAACTAACTAAATAACTAACTAAGCAGCTAACAAGCAATCAACCAAAACAAATCAACCAATCAACCAACCAACCCATCAATCAAGCAAGCAAACAAACAAACAAACAAACAAACAAACAAACGAACGAACGAACGAACGAACGAACGAACGAAAAAGGGAGACAAAGGAAAACAGTTGGTTTCGTCCAAAACAACAGTCATTACAGCGTCAAGTCATAAAGCTATCTGCAGACATTTTTTTTCTTTAATCTCGAAGTGATTTATATATCTACGGGAGACATTACAGGAAACTATTGCTGACATCAATTTCAAAACGAAAGGCGAATAAGGACTGTCTCGAATATTTACTGAAGAAACCGCCCCCGCTATGTAGATTTATCGGGCATATGAACAAACTCCGTACATCAACCATCATCCTTAAAATTTACTACTGCTGACCTCTTCCGTTCTTGACGCACAAAGTAAAATTGACCGAACAAGAGGAATAGATCCTCATGGGCCCCCGCATGTACGGAGGCTCATGAAGATCTATACCTCTTGAGGATTGGTGGCATTCGCAACAGATTCCACGTTCAGAAAGAAGGTTTTTGAAGTGCCAATTATGTTTGCCTGAACATGAAAGCGTCATGAATGATCGATGTTTATGATAAATATTTTTGTAATAAACAACAAACGCAAGGAGTGAAAGCAGACCTCCTCAGCAATTCATGAGCGGTATTTTCATAGTTTTGCTTGGCGTGATCGAAATATAAGAAGAATATGGCCGGATTCTTTTTTCTTCAGAAAACGAAGTCTGGCGGTGCCGTTTTTTGAATCGCTCGAGACGCCCAAAATATCAGTAGTAAAAAAGAAGACATGCTAGTATGTGATTTTGGGCCTTACGGCCTTTGGCCCGTGGTCCAAAACCACAGACCAGCACACATTAATAATAATGGCTTGAATTTGGACATTGCAGCTAATAAACAACGTAAATAATAAGAAGAAGTACCCAACGGAGAAAGAAACACGCTTAGAAAAAACGGTACAACACAATTTATTAATATTTCGGGTAAATACCCTTTGTCAAAATAGACAAACAAACAGAGACATTAGCCGCTACTTATCTTCATATGCAGAAGGAATGTGGCCACATGTATGCAATGAAGGAATGAGTTGCCACATTCCTTCTGCATATGAAGATAAGTAGCGGCTAATGTCTCTGTTTGTTTGTCTATTTTGACAAAGGGTATTTACCCGAAATATTAATAAATTGTGTTGTACCGTTTTTTCTAAGCGTGTTTCTTTCTCCGTTGGGTACTTCTTTGCATTTCACACGCTTGGCAGTCACCTTTTTGGTCTGGATTGCTTAACGTAAATAATAGAAGGCTATATATCAACCGGAAATTTTTTTTTCTTTTTAAGTGAAAAGTAAAACTTTGAACGGAAAACGCAGATCTGAATAGAGTGTGAAGAGGGCTTTTGCACCCACGAGAAAGTGCAAATCTGCAATGCATGTAGGCAACGAAGCATTATACGAATTTCACAATATTTGGTGACAAAGAACACAACTGCTATTACTAACAGACGTGTTTCCACATCACCCGTACACTTCCCGTCTTTAAATACTTCTAATGCCGAAAAGAAAATACAAACTATTTCAGGGTTTGAAATATAATTACCGCCGAATAACGTTTCCATCTAGCAACATTCACATTTTAGCCCATTTTTGGCAATCGTCACCAAAATGCCGGGTTTTAAATGCAATCTCGGCACATAAATATACTGGACAGCATAAGGTACTATTCATAAGGAAGAACCGTTGTCAGGGACTAAACTCGTTTTAGATTCCTGAACCTGTAGTACACCACATATAATGCAAGTTGTCACCAAAAAGATCCGGTGACCTTCATTCAACGGGGAACGTCCCAGTCAGCAAAGGTTACTCGAGACGGCGTCGGCCGCAATGGGCCCGCGCACAGTCGTGCGCGGACCCACTGCGGCCGACGTCGGCCCGAGGACCTCTTGCTTACTGGGGTCTAGGTCGCGGGCAGGGAATCGACCCCGGACTCTCTTGGATAGTGAAGAGCATCGACACATCCCCCAAAGGCAGACGCAATTTGCACACGAAACAGGACCTCCGGGCTGAACGACATTGGCCTAAACTGACCTGAGCTGCAGTTGGCAGCCTGGGCCGTCGGCAGCTTCCTTGACCAATGGCTACTAGGGTAATGGACAGTTGCTAATTTGAACTCAAACGCGGACAGCTGCATCCGGATGTGCGGCATAAGCCGCGCATCCAGATGCGGCTTACCGCGAATGAGTTAATTCATTCTACCCCAGACGCACCACAGAAAGATAAGAATCAACAATGATAGTTCAAGGGTGATGCCAGAATAGCTTGGCGCCTATGGGCGCCCACCTATTCTGGCATCACCCTTGAACTATCATGGTCGAGTCCTGCACTGCAATGCAGTCTTCAGAGGACAACGGCAACGTTTGGGTATTTCGGTGTTGGGGTTGAATGAGTTAACCTACGTAGCAGTGGGGTAAAAATAAATAAATAAATAAATAAATAAATAAATAAACAACGTAAGAGGATTTAGCTTACGAATAGACGATTTTGAAAATCAGACGTAGGTCAGAATTGTGGCACGAGTTTCGACGAAAAGGCGGATTCAAATTTTGGACATGCGATATCGCGTCTTGTCTGAGCTTTTTAACGGCTGTTTTTGTCGAAACAGAATTTATTTTCAACCTCCAAATCACGCGCAGTTATTCTAAATTTGGATCCACGAATCACGTGCAGTTATGATCGGCATCTGTCATAAGGGAATCATTTTTTAATATAACCGTATATGTACAGATTAGTAAATTATGACGTCAAACGTTGGAGAAAAAAACAACAACAACAACAACGAAAACGCCCTTGAGTTATCATGGTACGCCTGTCTGAACCGATTTTTGTACGCATGCCGCCAGCCCATTCTATATTCCGTAAAGGTCATAGAACGACGCCGTATATTGGCCGCCCACGAGAAAAAGGGTTAACAAGCATAAGATTGGTTTCACACTCGCACAACTCAAAGCCTCTCTCGAAAAGTGCAAAATCACAATTAACCATTTCTCCGGTGCTCTCCTGGTGCCATTCAAACTGGGAATGGTCAATGGGCACTCACGGTGAATCAAAGAGGCGACATTTAGAAGCAGTAGGAGTCTGAGTACACACTCAGAGATTTTCTTTTAGCATCAATGGGTGGACATAAAAAAAGGAGGCCCCAGTCCACGACACTGCTACGGCCGAACACAGCATGCAGTGCGGAAGAAGACTGTGAAAATGATACAGACATTATACGAAATGCAATGTCGAAACATCCTTTTGCTGTAGCGAATATTGTGTTGTTATTTCGCTGTCTTATTGACCCCTCCACTGCCAGGGCAAGGCGAACGCTGCCTTCTGCATGAGACATATATCCTCATGAGCCCCCGCAGTCGCGGGGCTCATGAGGATTTATTTCTCTTGTTAGTCCTGCGTTCTGCATGCGTGTTTTTGGTCCCCGTTACATTGTGTTCTTCAGGCGAAATGTCAGTCAGTGTGCGTTGATTTCAGACGCGGGTTTCGAGTCCGCTGGCAGAGAAGGGGTTAAAGCAACCAGCGTGGATTTGAACAAAATCCAAGTTAGCTGAAGAGCAAAAAAATAAATAAATAAATAAATAAATAAGACGTCTAAAGGTAGGTTTATCTTTTAATTGTATTATCACTGCGAGAGGGCTTTCATTAGTCACTTTCTGGAAGCTAAACGATAATGACCTTTTAACACCTTTACTGCCGATGGACGCATAATTATTGCGTTTCTGAAATATTTGTTAGGACAACCCCTCAGAGTATCAGTTGTCCAAGGAACATGGCCACCAAGTGGTTTCTACGAGAGGTATAGATCCTCATGAGCCCCCGTTACTGCGGGGGCTCATGAGGATCTATACCTCTCGCAGCTGGGTGGTGTTCACGCTTAATCGACACTGAAGGGGTTAACCAACTCCATTACATGACAACAGATTGCATTGCGACAAAGAGAACGTTTCGCAGCATACATTTCTTTATGTCAGGAGAAGGCACGTGTACACACCACGATATTGTTACGAAAATTAATGGCAAATTAACTCATTCAGCCCCGACACACCACAGCAAGGCGTAGATCGAGCATTAGATTTCAAGGGTGGTGCCAGAAAAGCTTGGCGCTCATGGGCGCCAAGCTATTCTGGCACTACCTATGAACTATCATGATCGATCTGTCTCTAGAATTGATTCAAGATTCAAGATTCAATAAATTTATTGTCCATTAAAGGATATCTGTCTTTGCCTGCCGAGCGTAGGTCAAGGTTAAAAACATAATATCTCAATTACAAATCAAACAAACAACATGGCTAAATCTCTGACTAGACAAAAATATAAAATAGTACTTTTTGACACTAACATCATACGCAATCCCAGACACGCGCACAGACTCACAAACTTAGTTTATGACAGTACAGCGCTCTGAAGGCAAAACACGGCAAAAGTCCAGTATGACTATGTAGGACCTACTCTGCGAATTGCGATATAATCCTTAAGAGGGCAACCTTAAAATTTAGGAATTTCGGTCTTGGGGATGGATGTGTTAACCCATTAGCGCACGCTGCCACCGGTGCTGTTCACAGTACCGATAACTGCCTGTACAAGGTGGTTAAAGTTGTCCTCCAGCCACGAGCACACACCCAGCTGTCACACTCAGCACCATCCACCGTTATTTTAGTATCTTCACGGCATTAACACATTCGTTCCGGACAAACTACAGACAGGGCAAGAGTCGCCAATGACAGTTTTAACACAAAATATCAATACATTGCTTTGTAACTGTCTGTTTTAAGCGCGTATCTTCTGTCTTTGTTCGGGTGATCTGTATCATGAACCGATACATATCATTTAGAAGTCCACGATCACATTTTGGAATTTCAATCTTGAGGCTTCACTGTGGGAAAAACAAACAAACAAACAAACAAAAAATACCGAAAATGGAAGTCAAAGAACCGACGCCAGTAAAAAAAAAAATGCCGTGCAAACAAATAAATAAATAAATAAATAAATAAATAAATAAATAAATAATCGTCTACCACTCACGACCCTTAAGCGCTGTTGCGCTTTAAAAAATATTGCGCTTCTGCGGAAAACAGCGCCCAGTTGCAAGAGACATAGATCCTCATGAGCCCCCGCAATTGCAGGGGCTCATGAGGATCTATGCCTCTTGCAAAAGGCTCTGTTTTGTATCCTGTACTCCTCAGACAGGACCGTTGGGTGTGCGAGCAAAACGGCCTCTTTTCTTTTTTTATGTTTGTCATCCAGCAGTGATGTACACAGCTCTGATAATGGACCCACGCTGAGGCTGAAATGCTCAATGTCGCAGGGTTCTGTGGACGCTGTAGGCTCTTAAAAGTGCGTCACCACCTTCCACACGCTACCAAACGAACTGTTTGGCAAGCAGCACTGAGGAGACGATTTGAATCTCGGACAAAAAGCCACATGACTAAAGGAAAAGTCACGATATCTTTATAATTGCACCAAATCAAATTGCGGTATACGACATGCTTTTGCTGATATAAATATTTGTTTTCCTCCCTACGTCACACGACCAGTCACTTTAGCGCAAACTGTACCATGTGACCGTGATATAAAAACCCCTGTAGCGAAAATTGGCGGACGCTTTGTAGCCCTCTCGATGATGCATCTTGGATGCCAGTTTTGTTCTATAAAAGATCGCCAAACGTTCTAAAGTACGAGTTGCTTAGTGTTGTTCGAAACAACAAGCACACTCAGTACTGGAGACGGCAACGTCATGACATATTTTAAAATACCGTCTTAAGTCTGTAAATGTATAAATGTATATTCATTTGACGTCAGTCATGTCTGTCGTGATCCAGGTCGCAAGATGACTTTTTACAAAAAATAGTGGAGGAATGTAAATACGTTATTGGTCTGAGGGGTTCGCTGCACGGACCTTTGTAGGCCTGAGGGAGGTCAAAGGAATCATTGTACCCCAAAGGCCGATTCCTTTGACCTCCCTCAGGCCTACAAAGGTCCGTGTAGCGAACCCCTCCGACCAATAACTTATAATATATAATATAACGTGGTCTACATTGGCACTTGCAAACCCACTGCGCAAAAGGCCATTGCCGAAGTCGGCCGCCGTTGGCCCGCGCACGCCCGTGCGCGGGGTAACGGCGGCCGATGTCGGCCCGATGGCTTTTTGCGCAGTGGGAAATCAGTCTTCTCCGCTTATAACAAGATCGGATATAAACAAAAGTCGGATATAGCAACCCTTTTTTTCCGAAGGTACCAACAGCAATTTTTTTTCAACGTAAATTACTTCGCTTATAACAAACATCGGATATATAACAAAAAGAAAAAGTGGGTCCACTGGCGATTTGTGATATCCGGAGTTTACTGTATTAGGGATTTGCGCCAAGCTCGCCACCAAGGTTGTATCACGTCGGTAGTCTGTTCGGGAGAGTTGTGCTTTGCGACACTGACCCTTGTAATCCTGAGGTGGATCAAATTAACCATTACGCCTAGAAGCCGAGGCTAGTTAATAATTCAAAGTACACGCACACAATTTCTTGACATGGACACCGTTTTGATGACGTAAAACTCTACGAAAGGTTCAGTCACATGCTAGTGAAATCTTCTACGGTACGTGAGAAATTTTCCAGTATTATTGATTATTAGAACTCAACTCATTCCAGACGTGCCGACTCCGGATGCGCGGCTTATGCCGCGTATCCGGAGGCGGCACGTCTCGAATGAGTTAAAGGATGGTCTTTAATGACAGGTTACACGCTCCGCCATTGAAGACTTCTCTTTAGAGAACACCTGTCCTCTGCGACCACATATTGAGAGCTGAGCGTAGAGTGTTCGACTCCAGTTCGTTATGTCGCGGGTTCGAAGCCAACCGCGGCCAAAATGTGTTCTAGAGTGACCCAGCTTTAAATCACCTTCGTGGTAGACAAAAGACTTGAATCCTGAAACGTTTAGCGTTTTTTTTTTTTTTTTTTTTTTTTTTTTTTTTTTTTGCAGTTGCTCACGATAAGTTTCACCGTATTACGATTTAACCCATATCATACTGAGGCTAAAAGCTTCCAATTTGTACACCGCCATAAAATTATGCAAGCTACATTATATTACTTACAGATAAGGATATAATGGCTTTAGTTCAAGGGTGGTGCCAGAATAACTTGGCGCCTAGAGGCGCCAAGCCACTCTGGCACCATCCTTGAACTATTTCAGTCAAACGTGTTTCACACCCTGGTGTATTCCGAATGACAAGGCTTAACAATCTCTTTCCTACGAGTCGGTCGGTCGGACTACCTGTCTACTTGTCTCTATGCCTGTCTGTCGGTGTGTCTAACTGTCCATTCGTTTGTCTGTCCCTTCTGATGTGACCCCTCATTATCACAGTTGATCGAGCTGCTGATCACGGGCAGTCCGGCCGCATAACGATATGCGACACACATTTCCGGCCCGTCACTTCCACATGTACACTAGCACTCAGCCCGGAGGGTTAGGTGTTAGCCGCTTTTCCTGTCATGGCTTCTTACACTTCTTAGGCCTCTTTCACTTCTGTGTCTCTTCCCTTGTGAAGCCAATGTGTGCAGCGGAGCGCAGAGCATCCTTTCGCTGTGAGGGCAAAAGGACAGCGATGTCCATTCTTGTAAAAAGCTAGATTTCAATTGTTTTACAGTGAAAATCTCACTTTTTACAAAAATGTGTCCATTTTTGTAAAAAGCGAGATTTTCATTGTTTTAATATGAAAAACTCGCTTTTTACAAAAAAATGGACTTAATAATATATCTTTCGCCTTCTTATGTCATAATTATCTGAGGGTTACTTGTAGTTCATGGTTTTCTGTTCTCGTTTTCAAGATTTTTACCACAAAGAACACTGTCACTCGAATGTAAAATGCTTTAAACATATTTATTCTTCGCGTGTCAATGCGTTCTGAGATAAAATAAATAAATAAATAAATAAATAAATAAAATCAGCATGTAACCTTTGAGATGCCCTGAGTTTTGTGACCACAATATATATATATATATATATATATATATATATATATATATATATATATATATATATATATATATATATATATATATATATATATGTATATATATATATATATATATATATATATATATATATATATATATATATATATATATATATATATATATATATATATATATATATATATATATATATATATATATATCATCACGAAATAGTGTAGTCCATAAAAGAATCGCGTTGTGTTATTATTGACAGATCCCTCCCCCTCTTTCTACACACCCCATCCTCCCTTCTCCCCGTCCGCCTGACAAACCCACAATTGTATATATATACCAAAAAAAAAATCACTGCTCTTAAGTCTTGATTAGAAGGGTACATTTCCTCCAAGCATGTGTAAGTTCAAGTGATATCTTGATTTATTATGTACTCATTCGAGACGTCCCGCCTCCGGATAAGCGGCATAAACCGCGTGTCCGGAGGCGGCACGTCTCGAATGAGTTAAGTGTTATTGCTTCACTGCCACTGGGCACGAACTGATGGATTTGAATCAGGGAAAATTCAACAGCGAAAAATCCATCAATCCAAAAAACACGGATTTAACTACAGCATCAGTAAGGGGCAGAGAACATCATGAACCCCCGCATCTGCGAGGGCTCATGAAGATCTCTGCCTCTTGCATTTGGGTGGTTTTCACATTTGGTTTTGGCATTGAAGGGGTTATCATCCCAAGGGCGACAACTGTGACAACCTAGAGAACCTGGAAAATGAACCTAATTCGTCATTTATATCACAATAAATGCCAGATAAAAACGACATGTCAAGGGGCCAAAACGGTTTTATTTTTGTTGAAGTATATTGAAGTTTGCTATCAGCGGAATTGTGTGTTTACTTACCATATTCAGCCCTGACGCACTACAGCAGGAGATCGGTCGACCATGATAATTCAATGGTAGTGCCAGATTAGCTTGGCGCCTGTTGGCGCCAAGCTAATCTGGCACTGCCCTTCAATTATCATAGTCGATCCATCTCCTGCAACTGGTGCATAGTCATTAGATGACGCCTCCAAAATTTGCGAAATAAGTCCGTCGGGCTGAATGACTTAATGAGAAACAGTGTTTCCAACACGTGGGGGAAAATCAAAAACAAACAAAAACAACGACTTTTGTCTGACTTTTGTTGTGGGTTAAGTGGACTGTAAAACCTAATTAATACACCAAGAATAAACCAGATATCATGAAAACACGTGTGCAACTAGGATTTCACAATGCCTTAGTCTAAAACCGGACCAAGAATGAAATAAACAAAGTGTTGTTATGCCCAAATTAGAACAAAAACAACTAAATAAATAAAATGTTGTTATTCCAAAATTTGTATCAAATGATGGAGAAAAAAAAAAGGAAAAGAAAAAAAAAGAAGAAAACATGCAACTATTTAATTGTATAAAATAGTCTGTTCTGGGCACTATACTCTCCTTTACAAATGCAATCTGCATTTGTCAGAAAAGATATATTTCGAAATATTATTTCGAAACATCTCCGGTCTTAAAAATTTGCTGAAATTGTGCAACATACCTAACAATAGTTAACTGTATTGTCCTCAGGCAATTCTCAGTGTTAATACAAATCTTAAGTCGTCGCCAGAAGCCAGCGCTAAACATCTGCACGAAGCACGCGTGTGATGGCATTAGCCCTATCACCGCCAGAGCGCAACCTCGAACACAAATGTTCAAGAGGCATAGATTCTCATGAGTCCTCGCCTCTGCCGGGGCTGATGAAAATCAGTTTGATTCTTGGTTTCATTCATACCTGTGTGTCTCAAGATGAGGGAGTTGCTCCAAATATATCATTGCCTACTTTGGTTTCAGAAATGTACTGGCATGACAAAGGGAACTGCTACAAGAGACATAATTATGTCCTCATGAGCCCCCGCAGTTGCGGGGGCTCATGAGGATCTATGCCTTTTGCTGACACCTCTTTGAATCCATGTTCCTCAGACTGTTGGGGATCGTTTTAACTGATTTAACGAAGATTGCATGAACACAATCTGCGTCAAACAGCAGTGCGTGGGGTAAAACATGATTACAATTATTACGTTGAATTATAGAGAAAGGGCGAATGATTTGGGCAGCAAAGTCAGACGCTAACCCATCTGCGTTCACATGAACAACTCTGGGCGTAATTTATATTATAGATAAAAAACAAAACAAAACAAAACAAAAAACACTCACATTGGTCACTAACCCCCCCCCCCCCACCCCCCCCACCCCACCCCACCCCCCACCCCGAAAATAAGGAGGGCGGTATGGCATGATTTCATTTTGGCCTTGGAAAAAAAACCAAAAAGCATATGGGGGAGGTGACTTCTGGGGAGGGGGGGGATGGATGCAGAAGGGAGGGGGATCAAATGATTATTTTCAAACACATTTGCATCGTAATTTCAATGTAAATTTGGGTATTCTTCATACATTTTCGGTATCCTTGCCTCTGCATTGAGTGTTTATCTTTTGCTCTTTTGCAACTGGTATCGTCTACCGTCTGCTATATGCTTCATTTTCTGCTATTTGTCTTTAAAAAAAAAAAAACAACAGTAAAACTACGAGAAATATCATTAGTTTAGAGAGAGAGAGAGAGAGAGAGAGAGAGAGAGAGAGAGAGAGAGAGAGAGAGAGAGAGAGAGAGAAGAGAGAGAGAGAGAGAGAAAGAGAGAGAGCGAGAGAGAGAGAGAGAGAGAGAGAGAGAGAGAGAGAGAGAGAGAGAGAGAGAGAGAGAGAGAGAGAGAGAGAGAGAGAGAGAGAGAGAGAGAGTTATTTGATTTCCAAATCCCCAACTGACATTTTTTGTTCATCCAATCAAACTTCACTTCATCTGCAAACAAGTTAGCATCCGTGAGTAGAAACTCATATTCCCCACAATAAAAAGGAAGAGTTTGTTTTTGGGGTGATAATCGAAAACAAACTCTTTTATTTTAAGTTGGGAAACGTCTCGCTTTGATTTTCCGTTGACTTCATTAAAAAAAATGTTGAAGTTCAAAAATTAGATCTGACACTTACCGCGTGGTGGTTGAGATTTCTGACGCATTTTCGAACATTTTTCTCAAAAGCAGGATTAACTCATTCAGCCCCACGACAGTATTTCCTAAATTTTGGAGGCGTCATCTAATGACTATGCACCAGTTGCAGGAGATGGATCGACCATGATCATACAAGGGTAGTGCCAGATTAGCTTGGCGCCGATAGGCGCCAAGCTAATCTGGCACTACCTTTGAATTATCATGGTCGACCCATCTCCTGCTGTAGTGCGTCAGGTCTGAATGGGTTACGAATATAAAACCTCGGAAAAACATAGAGATGGATCGACAAACGGTTACAAAAGGACAGAGGTCAAGTTGATTAGATGGATGATTTCAGAAGGCCGTCGTCGTCCTATTTGCTGACAAGGAAAATAAGTGCGACATATTTGGAATCCACAAATTGCTCGTCAGTTTATGACGACGATGACGACCATACGTGTTAACCCCTTCATAATCCAACGACAAGAGACATAGATCCTCATGAGCCCTCGCGACTGCGTTGACTCATGAGGATCATTGCCTCTTGCTGAGACGAGTTCGTATCTGTGTTTTTGGAAGGGTCGTTGTTTTTGTTTTATTTTTGAATGAAGAAATATTTCAGAAACTCAAGCTGCAACCACTGGCAGATAAGTGATCAGGTCAGTCAAGCGTGCAGGTCCTATGCACACCACCTTCTCTTATTCAACTGAGAGAAAACAATTTAACTCAAAAGGAGGTCACATAGGCATTCCTAGGATTCAAAAAGTGTAAGTTATTTACATAGCCTTGGAAACTGACTGAGCGAGTTATGCCCCCTGGCTGTCGCTCTGAGCGTCAACATTGACGCTCGGAATGGCAGTCAGGGGACATAACTAGATTTTACATCCGGTTTCTTGGGCACTGTGAGTTTTGTGGGTGTTTATAAAAAAAAATAAATAAATAAAAACTCGGTTTGTGCAGAAGGGAACAAACTCGGCTCTGCATCTTTAAACAGTCCCATTCGAAAAAAGCATTGAAACAATCGCCTAGATTAAATAATTTAATCTTGATGGAAATCAACAATACATAGAAGACCGCGAGAGGGATAGATCCTCATGAGCCCCCACTGCGTGCAAAAGCTCGTGAGGACCTATGCTATTTGCAAAGGGATGGAACGTGGCCTCAAAAGCCAGTTTCAATAATTTATGCCTGATTGGAAAGTTCGACACACTCCCTCTACAAAATTAGCGGCTTAAAAATTAGGACAGCCACCACCACCCTCCCCTCCCCATCCCCACAAAAAAGCAAAGATCATCTCGTGCGTAGCTCGTAGAGTTCTATAATTTATCGAGAAGGCAGCGTCCGCTGACCCCTACAACTTAAGGGTTGTTCGGTTGATTGGCTTGAGATTTCCCTGAAAATTAAAAAAAGAGTTCCCAAGACTTAACCCATTCAGCCCTGACGCACTACAGCAGGAGATGGGTCGACCATGATAATTCAAGGGTAGTGCCAGATTAGCTTGGCGCCTGTCGGCGCCAAGCTAATCTGGCTTTACCCTTGAATTATCATGGTCGCTCCGTCTCCAGCAACAGGTGCAGAGTCGTTAGATGACGCATCCAAAATTTGGGAAATATGTGCGTCTGGCTGAATGAGCTAAAGAAGGTGTTTGATTTCAGCGTTAAAACTTATCTACCGGAAACAAATGAACCCATTACATCCTGAGGATGATTTTTTTTTTTAAATTTGCTTATTGTTCTTTGAAGACTACATTACAAATTACTAGATAGATCAATCATTATAGTCCAAGGGTGGTGCCAGAATAGCATGGCGTCTTAGGCGCCAAAATATTCTGGCACCAGCCTTGAACTATCATAGTCAAATTAATTTCAAGCAGTGGTGTGTCAGGATGAGAAGGGTCAACACGATCCAACTGCGAAGAAAGCATAGACCCTCATGTTCCCCAACAGTCCCGGGGGCTCATGAGGATCTATGCTTCTTGCTGACACCACGTCAGGATTGTTCTATAAGCGTGATTATAACCACACGGCGAGATAAAGTGAACACGGTCCAACTGCAAGAGACATCGTTCCTTATGAGCCCCCGCAATTGCGGGCAGGACACCACTTTGTGTCCGTGTTCATAGGGCAGCTGGGGATCTTTGGCGATGAATTCACGAGGACGCGCAGTCTACAGCGATTGGCAGTGAACCTGTTACATAACACTTTTGGATTTGACAGGTACAGCCTTTATGAGCGCGCAAGAACAAGGACGAGTCATCAAGCCAGCCTATAAGCTGAAGTCTGCCCGAAGACCTGCTGATTACAGTGTAGGTCGTCGTGTGCCCTGGCTGAGTCGGAAGGCTTATGCGGATCTAAGCAAACTAGCTGCAGACTGTTGCTACAATCCATTTCACTGCCAGTGATCACGAATGGATTTTGCGTCTGAAACCTCTGCGCACTGAACGACATGCGCGTGAAGAACACAGATATAAATGGGACACAGTTAGCAGGAAGAACACAGGGACATACAATAGACATAAACCTCATGAGCCCCCTCGACAGCGGGGGCTTATGAGGTTTTATGTCTCTTGCCGCGTTCGCCTTGCCCAGGCAGTTAAAAGGTACTGATGATACTAGTTTCAGTAGCGCTGCAATTGACGGTCTTGTGACCAACCAAGATTAAACATTCTCACAAGTCCCGTTGAGGCTGATGAGGATCTTATAGAAGCGTGTTTGTTTCGTTTCAGCAAATGTGTGCTTTAGAAGCACAGCAAGTGAACACAGTATTTTAACAGTTGGCTGTCGTAAAGTTCTAGACAACAGCGCTGATTGATTTGGCGCTAAACAAATTTGCTGAACTTCAGGAAACGTTCTGTTAGAACACACACAGCTTTCAAAAAGTCAAACTCGTGATCCAGGCGTATGAATATTAACCCCTGCCCAGCCGGGACGCCGTACAACCATCAACCAACTGCAAGAGGCATAGATCCTCATGAGCCCCCCCCCCCCCCCCGTAGTCGCGGGGGGCTCATGAGAATCTACACCTCTTGTTGGTTTCATTCATATCTGTTTACCTCTTTCGGGACATGCATTGTGCTTTCAGTTGGTGACTTTTTAAGAGAGATTTGAGGCGATTAAAAAAACGAGAGACACACTGTTCATGGGCATCTGCAGTGAATGGGTTAAAATCAGACAAAAGGAAAGCAGGCGGACGGAAAAGCAAATATCACGTAGTAAACAGCTAAAACAAAAATCAAAAGTGATGTGTACGGAAAAGCAAATATTCCGTAGTATAAAAAAGCGCCGTAAAGAAAAACATAGCAGTGCGCAAATTTCAAAGCCCTCCGGCCGACATGGGCCCGTAGTTATCCATGCAGCGCATGGCTTGTACGTGGGCCAAATGCAGCCAACTACGGCTCGAAGACTCTTTTTATAATTTGCGCGCTGGGATGAAGACTGTTTTACAATAAAGCAAACTTTGCGCAGTAGAAGCATTTTTTTGCCCCATCTCCTGTCCAGCGCTAACTGGAGACTTTGTTCAGACGCTTTGTCGACAAACAAACAAACAAACAAAACACCAAACAATAAAAACAGCAACAACAAACAAACAAATTTTTTTAAAAATAATTAAATAATATAAAATAATAATAAAATAAATAAAATAAATAAAATAAATAAAATAAATAAATAAATATTTTTGTTTATATAAAAAAAGAAGAAAATAGAGTCAGCCGTAAAAAAAAGTCATAAATCTGGAACATGACGTGGTGCAGAAATCATGAACTGAAAATATTAATATGTATATTAATATTCATGTCTAAATGGCAGTCTGGTATTGTAGCCGAAAAAATGTGTCAAACATGTTCTGCAACATAGAAATTATTCCGTGCTCAAACAATGAATCAATCAGTTGATGTTTGTATCACAACTTTCACGCACGTGTAACGCGATGTGTGCCCGAGTAGCCCCAGTTCGCGTGTCGGCGTGTTTCTCCAATGGGAACCTTGGAATATCAATTGGCTCACAGACAAAATGTGACCCGCTCCGACAAAAAAATGTCGCTGGGCCCGATCGGAACCTTACAGCCAGAAAATGGTGGTTGGGTGACTTTTTTTTTCTTTTATCAAAATTGGTTACAGCACTTTGGAGTTCTGGGCCCGTTGTGCGTATTATATGTTAACTCATTCTGACCGAGGTACCAAATACCCACATTTTGGAGTTATCCTCTGAGGACTGCATTACAATTCAGGAGACAGATCGACCATGATAGTTCAAGGGTGGTGGCAGAATAGCTTGGCGCCTACAGGCGCCAAGCTATTCTGCCACCACCCTTGAACTATCATGGTCGATCCATATCTTGTTGTGGTGTGTCGCGGGCAGAATGAGTTAACAAAATTAACCAGCAGAAATGGGAACACTGTCGACCGACCACAAAGTCATGTATACACCGCCAAGCTATTCTTCTACCACCCTTGAACTATCATGGTCGAGCCATATCATGCGGTGGTGTGTCGCGGGCAGGATGAGTTAAAACTGTATGCACAAATTTGCTGCTCAGTTAGTGAAAAATATTACTTTAGTCACATACCTTTAGTACACGTACACAATGCGTGAAATAACATTCAAGCCGAATTCTGAAAATAGCCAAAATCCAGAAATAATATCTTACATGCTGAAATGATCTGGCGTACACTTTTTTTTATCATCTATTTAAGAAAGTGGTGTTTGGTTTGTTTTGTTTTGTTGTTGTTGTTATTTTGTTTTCCTGAAGTTACCAACCCCTTCACTGCAAGTGATCACGAAATGCGCGTCTGGGACGACCGTACCCAGGCCGACATCGTAGTGAAAAACACACAAGTAAATGACACCAAACATAGACATAAAGAACATCGGGCTCGCGAGAGACATAAATCCTCATGAGCCCCCGCGACTGCGGGGGCTAATGAGGGTTTATGTCTCTTGCAGCTGGGTGGCTTTCGTCTTGGCCTGGCAGTTAATGAGTTAATAGAAAATGATCAATAAAGTTTATACGGGTTATGTCGGTCGGAGAGCTTCACAAATTGTGGGTGTAATAACTCTTCACTCCCACTGTCGGCAGGGAGAGATACAATATGATCGAGAAAGCTCAAAGGGCAGGGCTAATTTCTCAGTGACTTTGATCTATTACGGTGGCATTGCTTACTCAGTACTGGACCTACACACAGCTCTAGGGTACATTCCACATGCCAAAGAAACTCAGCGCTGGACAAACACGCAGTTAGATCCAGGGTACAGTACACATACCAAGGGAACTCACTCATCGCTAGACAAACCAACAGATTCTCGTCTTTCACTGCGTGATTTCACTTGGCAAGTGTAGGCCCTACTATCACGGTTATGACTTTTACTTTTTATCTTATAACACGATAAAAGAGATAATAGTGATCACAAATTGAACAACAAATATATATATATAACCCTTTTCATGTTCATCCTAATGCACTTTGCTTTAAATAAATTTGACTATGATAGTTCAAGGGCGGTGCCAGAATAGCGAGTCGCCTTAAGCGCCGAGCAATTTTGGCACGAACCTTGAACTAAAATGGTGGACCTATCTCCTAGTCTGCAATAGAGCCTTCATAGGACAAAAAGCAAAAAAATAAAAAAAAATTCAGCCTCAGGATGTAATGGGTTAATGTGCCCTGATATGGAAATTTCCGAAATTTCCTTAACTCATTCTACCCCAGACACACCACAGCCAGATATGGATCGACCATGATAGTTCAAGGGTGATGCCAGAATAGCTTGGCGCCTATGGGCGCCAAGCTATTCTGGCATCACCCTTGAACTATCATGGTCGATCTGTGTCCTGCGATGCAAAGCAGTTTTCAGAGGACAGCGGCAAAATTTGGGGATTTCGGTGTTGGGGTAGAATGAGTGAAGACGGGTCAAGCATGATAGTTAATGGGTGGTACCAGAAGGCTTTACTCTTAACCGTACAGCCTTGAAACATTGTTAAATCACTCAAGGCGCCGCACACTAATAGCTGCGGAAATGTCGTATTGCGTGCGGCCGGCAAAGCAATACGACACTTCTTCAGCTATTCGTGGGGCGCGCATTGAACGAGTTACAGAGTAATGGTTCGACCATGATATTTCACTGATGTGCCAGCACAGATGGCCATGCGCAATGCTCTTCTGGAAAACAAAACTGAATTACACATTCGCCTACGTGATGCATTAACGCAGGATGTGCCCCATCCGAAAAGATTTTATTTTATTTTATTGCATTTTATTTATTTATTTATTTTTTTTTTTTTTTGAGGGTTGTTCTTGTTGATAGTTCAACTAGAAGAAGAAGTGTCGTCTACTTGAAATGTTACACCAACGTGACAGACATTTCTTTTAAACCTTATCACTCGGAATACACCAGTGTGTGAAATAAGATTGACTAAAATAGTTCAAGGGTAGTGCCAGAATAGCTTGGCGCCTATAGGCGCCAAGCTATTCTGGTACCACCCTTTAACAAAAGCCATTGGTCTATATCCTTATCTGTAAGTACTATTATAAAGCTTGCATATGGCAGCGTACAAATTGTAATCTTTTAGTCTCAGTATGATATTGATTAAATAGAAGAAATAAAAGAAATAACACCATTAGAAAGAACATTTACAGCACTTATGCGAGCTGTACTTGCCCTTTTTAAGCGTGTTTGTTTCTTTGATGAGATGCTCTTTCCATTTTTGCACCATTAGCTGTCATCGTTTGGCTCTGCTGTTTATAAGTATTTTTTTTTTGTTCTAATTTTATCAGTTAGTAAGCCGGTATACATAGCATTCTTTGATGTGTTTTATTAAAACACGGAGACTTAAAACCTGTGAAATCAACAATGTCATGATGAAGCAGCTTAACTAAGCAACTAAATAAATAACTGATTAATGAAATTTCTAGTAATTAAGTAACAAAGAAAGTAAGAAATATCTGTATGAAAAGAAACTTAGCAAACGAATAAATTAATCATTTTTCTTGTTCAATTTGCAACATAACCAAAATAAATAAAAACAGGACAATTCATTACTCACTGTTGTTTGGAGACGGCATTGCTTGAGATGGAATATATTGGCAGAAAAAGAAGTTCCCTTTGCGTTGAAAATTATCAAATGTTTAAAGCTGTCAGCTTCGCCGGAATAATATTTCAATCTTTAAATATGCTGGGTTATGTCGATGAACCGTTTCGTAGAAATCTTGCAAGTTGTAAAAATGTCTTGCAGGTAAAATCAGTCACTTAGTTTAATGCAGGAACTTGCAAATGTCACATTAAAAAATGAAACGGAATTACGGTTTGATCTTCAATGAAAATGTGTGTAAATCAGAAATAGCTGTCAGCTTCCAATACTTAGATATTTATACTGTTAAAGTTAGTCTGGGTTTAGCCAGTAGGTGGAAAAATGGACTGTAGTTCACAAGTACTTGAAGCTGCAAAATAGAATATATACTTCTGTGGTGAAAAAAAGTATACGATCTTTTAGTGGTAGAAATCTACAGCGAACTTTTCAGTGGTCGAACTGCTTGCAGCAGACTTTGTCAGTGGTCGAAATCTACGAAATGCACTCTGTTTCTGTTGCAGGTCAGTGTCGGTATGCAGATTCGCAGTGCGAATTGGTGATGTCCCACAGGCGCGTGTCAGACTCAGACAGCAGGCGAACTACGCTGGAACGATTCGCAAGTAGAAGTTGTATACAGGGAACACTGACGATGACAAACCAAAACGCCGCGCGCAGTAATACTGTAATGGTGACAACTGCTCCGCGTCGCACGTGTGAGTAGTAGAATGGGACTAAGACATCTGCGGCGGGGTTTGGGGTTGAAAAGACTGAGTGTCTGCAAGGTGGCCGATATTTATACGTATACTCTGGCACCCCCGCATCGAACTCTCGACATCTCAAAAGAATTGATTGAGCCCCGTGCCACCCAATGCCTAGGCCGTCGACTCCGGTCTTAGCTGGCCCGCGCACTGTCGTGCGCGGGCCAGCTAAGACCGGCGTGGGCCCAAGGATCTGTTGCTCACGCAGTCAACTGCCCCCGCAGTCACAAGACAATGAACAGTTTACCCATTTCACAAGATTCCTCCTGTACAGGTTGAGAGAACGCCGTTCATCTGTAAGAGAAGTAGTAGTAGATTCTAAAGCCCACACACACTGACTCAACACACACACACACACACACACACACACACACACACACACACACACACACACACACACACACACACACACATGCACATAAGCGCGAACACGCATGCGCCCACTGACAATCACACACACACACACACACACACACACACACACACACACACACACACACGCACGCATACACGCACGCACGCGCACACAGAGAAACACAAACACAAGCGCGCACACGCACACGCACACTCACACACACACACATACACACGCACACTCACACACAAGCTCACACGCACGCACACACACACACACACACACAGACATACGCACACGCACAAGCTCATGCAGAAAACAAACAATACACACAGACGCCCCCCCCCCCCCCCCCCGCCCACACACACACGCCCCCTCTCCCCCCCCCCCCTTTTACCGAACTCACCCAAACCCCTCCCCCTCCCCTCCTTCCCCCCCCCCCACTCCCCCACATCGCTTTTCCCCCGTTGTCAGAGGCATGGGTCATCACGATCCTCGGTTTCCGTGCCATGTGTCTGCCAGTCGGAAATGCCGTAACTAACAAAGACAGGTAGACGCCACAAAATAGGAAAAAGCCGTTAACTGAGTTTCCTAAATGAATAGGCAACTAAAGTAAGCAGATAATTAAATTTCCTAATCAACACTTAACTCATTCAGCCAGAAGGCCGTTTTTCCCCAATTTAGGAGGCGTTATCTAATGACAATGCACCAGTTGCAGGAGATGGATCGACCGACCATGATAATTCAAGGGCAGTGCCAGAAAAGCTTGGCGCCGACACGCACTACTCTTGAATTATCATGGTCGAACAATCTCCTGCTGTAGGGCGTCAGGGCTGAATAGGTTAAACAAATTAAACATTTATCCCACATTAAAAAGAAAACAACCAGCGAAACAAAAACGTTTATTTAAAGTAGAACATGAAACAAAAATGTGCTCAGCTACTCATTATTTTGTCCAGTCATAGAGCCTCAGAAGCCAATGCTTCTTTTCGCAACCCATTTGATTAGGCACACGTAACAATGGTATTCTACTGCCCACAGCTCATGTCGACGGAACTTTCCCACGCACAAGGGAAAAGAGGAGCATGCTGTCTTTCATAGTAATAGTCAGACTTCAGAAGCTCAGCTATTGTTGTTTGTTTGTTTTTTTTGGTGTTTTTTGTTTGTTTGTTTGTTTGTTTGTTTGTTTGTTTTGTTTTTCCCCCAGCATTATCTCAAGTCTTAAAGCAGATACTGTAAAACTATTATCACTTAATTGCACGGAGCAGGCCACTTTAATCGTTTATTTACTGAAACCCCTGCCAAAAAAACAAGACAAGGTGGACAATGATAGTTCGAAGGTGGTGCCAGAATAGCTTTGGCGCCTAGAGGCGCCAAAGCTATTCTGGCACCATCTTCAAACTATCGTTGTCAATCGTTTTTCTTTCACCATAACCTGTATCTAGTCTATACGTGTAAACCTCCATAATAGGTCTGAAATAAAATGTGTGACAAACAAGCGAAAATAGAACAGCTTCACGACTAAATCGGCTGTAAAAAAAAACAGTAGTTCGATAATTAATCGTTGTACTCGAAAACAAGTTAAAATAAAATTAACGGTTTTTAAATGTGCGCACGCTCAGTTAAAAATAGTAAATGTCACAGCCACAATAATCCATTACGCGAAAAGACTCGCTATAAGCAGGTGTAGGACGTTGAAAAACAGCTTGTGATTGACAGTGGTTTGGAATCCGAATTTCATAAGAATCTGGATGTTATTTAATGCTCATGGGGATATTAAACATACATAAATAAACATAGAATGAATGACTGAATGACTGACTGACTGACTGAATGAATGAATGAGTGATTGAGTGCATGAGTGAATGAATGAATAAATGAATGAATGAATGAATGAACAATAAAAAAGGAAATGAATTATTAAAAAAAAAAGGAATAAACAAAGAGAAAATAAAAAGAAGTGAGTGAGTGAGTGAGTGAGTGAGTGAGTGAGTGAGTGAGTGAGTGAGTGAGTGAGTGAGTGAGTGAGTGAGTGAGTGAGTGAGTCAGTCAGTCAGTCAGTCAGTCAGTCAGTCAGTGAGTGAGTGAGTCAGTCAGTCAGTCAGTCAGTCAGTCAGTGAGTCAGTCAGTCAGTCAGTAAGTCAGTGAAATGAATGAATGAACGAAAGAACGAGCGAACGAACAAACAAACAAACAAACAAAAATAATCAAACAAACAAACAAACACAGAAACAAAACAAACAAACAAACAAACAAACACATAGACTAAAGTTGTGTTGCCAGATCAAACGAATTACTACCTGAAAGCAAGAGTGAAAAAGATTAATTGACCATGATAGTTTTAAAGTAGTGCTAAATAAGCTTGGCCACCCGGCTGCAGATGATATTCAGCTAATATAGACCGCGCCCAAAGGAGAAAGTCGCTGTTACCTTAAACACAAGTGTATGTATGCAACCTTGTGCCTTCTGCAGGCAGCCTTCACATCGGCACCCGTTCTGTTGAGAGTTAACTCATTTGAGACGTGCCGCAACCGGATCCGCGGCGTAAATTTGACGCAGGATTTGCTGACGCTTGGGAGCGTTGAAAAGAAAGCGATGAAGGACACGTAGCCTCTAATTGTTGAACGCTCTTTTTGCATCCCCTTCAAAAACCGATCCCCACCCAAATCCAAGAGGTATAGATCTTCCTGAGCCCCCGCAGTTGCGGGGGCTCATGAGGATCTATGCCTCTTGCTGACACCACTGTCTATCATTGTTCCTTGGACGCGTGATGCTCTTTGGCATTCAGTTAACAAAGATTTCAAAAATACAGTCTGCGATGACTGGCTGCATAGTACCTTCTTTTGGACCTCACTCATAATATCCACCACTCAGTTTGAAATGGACAGCCGATACCTATATTGTCAGTCTTGCCTCACTGACTAAGATGTTTATGTATAGTACATCATAAGTTATTGCTAGCAGGGGTTTGCCTTCGGCCTTCGGGGTACAATGGTTCCTTCGGCCTCTCTCAGGCCTACAAGGGTCCGTACAGCGAGCCCCTGCTACCAATAACGTATTTGTTTCATTCCTCTGCTATTTTCGTAAAAGAAATCAAGAAGAAATCTTCCTACCTGGATCACGCCAGACATGACTGACGTCAAAGGAATATACATTTATGCAAAACACACTTATGACGTAATTTAAAATCTTTCAAAACGTCGCCGTCTCCAGTAAGCGTGCCTGTTGTTTCGAACAACACTAAATAACTTTGCAGACTTTACTTCTTCTTTTGTAGAATAAAATTGGCATCCAAGACGCGTCAGAAAGAGGGCTACAAAAAGTCCGCTATTAGTCGCTACAAGGGTTTTTGTAGCTCGGTCACATGAAACGGTTTGCGCTAAAGGGATTGGTCGCGTGACGTTGGGATAAAAAAAGATTCTATTCGTATATCAGTTGTAAAATAGAGTTTTAACCTGATAATGTATAGACTGCTCTGTACTTCCCTATTATAAGCGTGTTTCTTTATTTGCTGAAACTTTCTCTTTTAGTGCACATTTCACGTGCTTGACAGTCTCCTTTTTGCTTTGGATTCACCCACATCGTCATTAAAAATTAAGCTTTCTTTTTCGCCAGCGTGAATGTGGGCATATTAAGGGAGAGCATTGGGCGTATCATCGAAAACACGAGACAGCTATACACCCCCAGCCATGATCAATATTTTAGGCGTGCCTTCAAAGAGAAAAACCAAACAAACACCCTTAAATTGATAAACATATTGTCATTGTATTTGTTTTACCAGATATGGGCTTATTAATGACTTTCTAGGAGTTGCTTGAAAAAGGCAGTCCACTATACTCACGAGCACCAATCGATTTCACATGATGAAACAGCTTGCAGGCTCTGCTTGTTTTACATTTGAAACTTCCCTACAGTTTAAGGCTTACTAGCTAATTGCTTGCTAATTCGGAGGATCGACGACATAAACAATGGCAAACAAGATACATAGATTCTCATGAGCCCCCGCAATTTGCGGGGGCTCATGAAGATCTATGCTTCTTGGAGAGCGATTAAACTGGTCCAGGAATGCGCCTGTGTAGGAAGGAACAAAAAGTAACCCATACGCATCATTGACTTTTCAGCATACGGCCTACGCGTGTACGTTGACTTAGTGAGTGTTTTTCAATAGAACGTTTTCATGGAGAAGTTGTAGCTTTTTCACGTCCAGCGCTAAGCGTGGACAAAAATCTTCGATCGTTTAGGGCTTAACCCCTTCACTGCCGAGAAAAAGTAAATCCAATCCAACTGCAAGAGACATAGATCCTCATGAGCCCCCGCATTCGCGGGGGCTCATGAGGATCTATGCCTCTTGCTCAAATCATTTTGTATCAAATATTTCTTTGAGGGCTGGGGCACTTTTGACAACAGAAAACAGAATCTGCGCTCACTAGCAGTGAAGGGGATACAGACCTTTGCCACCACGAGGCTGATATCAAACGCGTCCCGCACCGATAGGGGTCTGAAATTTGTTTTGAGCCCATTCGAGTTCAAACCCACGACCTTACGGACGAGAGGTCAGCGCTTTAGAGGTCAGAGGTGAACTATTCAGATCCCCCAGCGCCACCAGTAAGCGATTGATTGAGCAAAGGTAGTGCCAGGCTTGGGGCTGTGTATTAACAAGATGCGTCTATAGTGTCTTTTTCATTTTGTTTGTTCTCTTCATCTCTTCAGTTACTTTATGCCTCACACAAAAACAAAAACAAAACGACAACGACGACGACGACGACAACAACAACAACAACAACAAACTGCCGAGTACAATTATGTAGTCCTAGTCTGTCGATATATCTATTTATAAGTTAAAACCTTCTATTTTTTTTCTTCTTTTCTTTTGAATTGATATCTTGACAAAAAACAAAACAAATAGTGAATTGTGTAGTACTTGTCCTTTCTAATGGTGTTTTCTTCCATGGGAGTGGATGTCTGTGCAATCTGTGTCTCTTGAAAAGGTAGCGCATGCTTAGATATGGGCTTTATGCATTTTGGGATTAACTCATTCAAGGTATCCGGCATCAATAACTGCAAAGGTGTTGTATAGAGTTGCCGGCGCACAACGCTGTACAATATGTCTGCAGCCTTTGATGCGTCGCATATTGAATGGGTTAACCCATTCAGCCCTGACGCACTACAGCAGAAAATGGGTCGACCATGATAATTCAAGGGCAGTGCCGGATTAGCTTGGCGCCTGTCGGCGCCAAGCTAATCTGGCACTACCCTTGAATTATCATGTTCGATCCATCTCCTGCAATTGGTGCAGAGTCATTAGATGACACCTCCAAAATTTGGGAAATACGGCCGTCGGGCTGAATGAGATAAAGCTAGTTCTCTAAGTGCGGCACGACTAGAGTAAGTAAACGCGAACGTAAATGATCCGATCTGACTTACGGCTCCCAGGCATCGCTAGTTGCCGAGGCAAGAAAGGTTTATGCGTGGCTCTTGTACGAGTATCATTTAACTCATGCAGCCCGAAGGCCATATTTCCCAAATATTGGAGACCTTCATCTAATGACTATGCACCAGTTGCAGGAGATGGGTCGACCATCATAATTCAAGGGTAATGCCAGATTAGCTTGACGCCGACAGGCGCCAAATGTATCTGGCACTACTCTTGAATTATCATGGTCGACCCATCTCCTGCTGTAGTGCGTCAGGGCTGTATGAGTTTTAAAAAAAATGTTGACAATTTGTAACCTTGAAATTTGCGCGGAGTGCGTATATCAGTGGAAGGGCATTTGAATAATACCTTTTTTGGTTACTTGCAGTTACCACAATAGCTTGACAATTCGCAACTTTTAAATTTGTGCATAGTGCTTCCTTCAGAATATAGACATTTGAATAACTAATATTTTTCGATTACAAAGTAGCTCCCCCCAAAAAACAAAATTATCTTCCTCGGGACAAAAATAATGCAGATTATTAGGTGTGTAAATTTAGAGCATGCAACCCTGTATTGACAAACGACTTTTCCCGTCTTACGTTCCCGCGCTAACAGGATTTGAAAGCATTGTTGAATTTTTAACCCCTACGTTGCTGAGGATGGATGAAAAAATCCAAAGGCAAAGACATAGATGCTCATGAGTCCTGGCAGTTACGGTGAGGGAGGAGAGGGGGGGGGGGGCTCGTGAGGATCTATGCCTTGTGCTAGCAGCAATTTGTATCCGTGTTCCTCAGACGTTTCTTAGGCATTAGCTCATATCATACTGAGGCTAAAAGCTTCAAATTTGTACACTGCCATATGCAAGCTACATTATAGTACTTACAGATAAGGATGTAGACCAATGGCTTTAGTTCAAGGGTGGTGCCAGAATAGCTTGGCGCCTAGAGGCGCTAAGCTATTCTGGCACCACCCTTGAACTATTTTAGTCAAACTTATTTCACACACTAGTGTATTCCGAATCGAATGATAAGGGTTAAAAGATTTCAGAAACACATTTTGCCTGCACTGCTAGTGAAGGCACTAATACCTAACGGGGTCATATGCGTGAATGTGTTTCATCCGGTTTCAGTTGTCCCGCAATAGGCCAAGTTAGCTCGTACTCCTCGCTTTAACTGTGAATTTTTCGTTGGACTCGTGGCAAGGGTCTAACATATTAAAAGTAATGCAACAACCAAAAATGCTACTTCCCCGACACTCTTATAGCACCACATCTAGCGTTCATCACTGTAGCTGTCAATGGTTTGTGCATTGACTAGAGCCCTAGAGTCAAACTCTCTAGTCAATGCACGAACCAGTGACAGCTGCTGCGAGGTGAAAGATTTCAAACATTTCAGAGCTTCCGCCATTTTGCCCACACGATTTTCCCCTGAAAAGATTCTACGTCATATAAAATGACGGTGACAAGGAAATGTTTACTTAGCTTGACAGCAAAATAACGTCATATTCTTGTAGTACATTTTTCTTTGACGTCATATTCTGGTAGTACATATAATTCTTTGGAAAATAGTGTACTCCATGACAAGGCTGTGTATAGTAAGAAATATTGTTTAAAAAAAAAAAGAAGCAGTTGTGTACCACGAGCTAAATGTTTCTCTAAAGACTGTGTGTGTTAAAATGGAGATTTGTTTGCGGTCTCACAGCGAAAACGAGTCATCCCATGCTATTTCCGGTGTGCGCAATCAGATTTCAGTAAACCTAGCCTTTCCGAGAGCGAGAGGATCCTAAATACCTTATGCGCCACCACCATCTCGTCAGCCAAGCTTGTGCGCCACCGATACTCAACGAACGGAATCGTGATCTCAGACATAGAGCCAACTAAAACCGACTAGAGCCTCGTCCGGGGTTATAGGGCCAACTAAGACCGAACGTCGGCTGTTTTTCTCACTTGGCCGGAGCATTAACCCCTTCGCGGACGAGAAAAGGTGAGCACGATAGAACTGCAAGAAGTATAGATCCTCATGAGCCCCCGCAGTTGCGGGGGCTCATGAGGAGCTATGACTCTTGCTGACCAATTTGTATCCATATCCTCTGGACAGCTGCGAAATTGGGCCGTTGAATGAACACCAACTGCAGAAACACAGTCGGCGTCAACTAGCATTGAAGGGGTTAACTTGGATCTATCGTGATCGATTTCATACCCGTAGCTGACGAGAAATAAATTACCTTTCAGAAATATTTTTAGCTCTATCGAGAGATGCCGCATCCGGATTCGTGGCTTTACGCCGCGAATCCGGCTGAGCACGTCTAGAAAGAGTTAAGTAACCCATTTAGGCCCGACTCCCTAAAGCAGGATATGGATCGACCATGATAAAAATCAAGTGTAGTGCCAGATTAGCTTGGCGGATGAGGGCGTCAAACTAATCTGGCACTGCCCTTGAATTATCCTAGTCGATCCATCTTCTGCAACCTGTTGAGTGACATTTGAAAAATTTGGCTGTTGGTTTTTTCCCTCTTTCGTAGTTCAACATCTCGCGGAATCATTGACACTGAATGCTTTTTCACGAACTGTAGCAATGTGCATTGGTAGTGATAACTCGAAAGTGATTCCTGGCTAATAAAATCGCGATTATTCGGACACCTGACAGGTTATAAAACAGTAACATTCGCGGTCAGCCGCATCCGGATGAGCGGCTTATGCCGCGCATCCGGATGCGGCTGGCCGCGAATGAGTTAACCTACATCTACAATGCCGCGGGACCTTCGACTCTCTCGATGATTGTGCTGTCTTGCACAATTTCATGTATTGCCCCCGCAAGCAATTGTATTGTATTTGCAGAGGCATCTTGCCTATTCAATTTAGTGTGCGTGTAGCTAATTTGTCTTACTCAGATGGCGGAGACGGTTTCGCTTGATGTCTAAATAGTCCGCGAGTGTGTCTGGTTACTTTCCGCGCGTCAAGATAGTTTTGTGTTTCTGTTACCATTTCAATTTCTTGGCAATTAAACTGTCTGCCATTTCTAAAGCAAAGCCTTTACTGCCGAGAAGAGGTGAACACCACCGAAACTGCAAAAGGCACAGATCCTCATGAGTCTGAGGACCTATGCCTCTTGCTGAAACCACTTTGTATCCATATTCCTTCGACGGCTTTGACGTTGAAATTTTACAGTGATTAAAAAACAAAAACAAAAACAGTTTGCGTTCACTGTTAGAGGAGACATTTCAACTGAAAAATGGAGTCAATTTCGCGCGCGCGCCTGTGTGTGTGTGTGTGTGTGTGTGTGTGTGTGTGTGTGTGTGTGTGTGTGTGTATGTGTGCGTGCGTGCGTGCGAGCGTGCGTGCGTGCATGCGTGTGTGTGTGTTGGGGGGGGGGGGGGAGGGGGTCTGTACCAACATGGGGGGGGGGGGGGGAGGGGTCTGTACCAACATTGCATAATGTGTGTGTGTGTGTGTGTGTGTGGGTGGGGGGGGGGGTCTGTATCAACATTGCTTAACTCATTCAGCCCCGACACACCACACCAAGACATGGGTCGAGCATGATAGTTCAAGAGTGTTGCCAGAATAGCTTGGCGCCCAAAGGCGCCAAGCTATTCTGTCGCCACCCTTGAACTATCATGCTCGATCTGTCTCTATAATTTCAATACAGTCGTCCAGAGAGCAACTTCAAAATGTGGGGAGTTCGGTCCTTGGGTGCAATGTCTTAATGTGAATCAAAAACACATTACAGATTACCCAATGATGAGCATCTGAGGGGATGTTCTTCATTGCTACTTGCAGTATGATGGTGTCCGCAATTTCCGGCAGTTGAATGGTGACATGATTGAAAAATCCATTGTGACTGATTGCAAGCATATATATATATATATATATATATATGTACACTTGTACTCTAATGTAGGTTTCAATATTATCTTCAATACTGCCTTTATCACGCGATCTTGTCGTAATGTATGCTGTACAAAGCAAAATTGTTGTAAAATTTGCAGATATTATTTTGCTTGGTCATTATAAAGTCGTATAAGCACATTCTGTCTTGGTAGACATGAGAATTTGTCCCCAGGTAATATTACTG
>BTPG01000006.1:26630872-26645872 GCA_036245525.1 Semisulcospira habei
ATTTGTTTGAAATTGCTGCAATTAGTCGTCGGGTACTGAAGGCCACGATCCGCCTTCACAACGGAATCGCGGCGGAAATCGCCGTTGAATCGCTCCATGGAGCAATAAAATGTTGTAGTGTCGCTGTCCGTCCGGTGTATGGAGACACCCCTTTAGGCTGTCTTTACCGATGATTCCTGTAGGAATCATTGCGACAAAAGTCGCTACCGACAGCCAAAGGGTGAATATGGTGGTATGTATAAACGTGGACTGAATCGTTCGGCCGGGCCTAAGCCAGCAGTCTCAGCCTACCGTTTTCAGTTCCCGTTCATGCATATCACACCGGGTCACCTTCTGTTTTACGACACCACCAAAACCACGAAACCACGGAACCACTCCTGCATTTTGGTGCCGTGTCCATTGTGCCAAGGCGTTGACGAGGTTAATTAAAAAACGTGTGGGTTAACTCCTTCGCTGATAAACAACCCGAACAACAACCAAAATGCAAGAGACATAGATCTTCATGAGTCCCCGCAGTTGCGGGGGCTCATGGGGATCTATGCCTCTTCCTGGCCGCAGTTTGTATCTATGGTATGTTTTTGGGCCGGATGAGGTTCCTTGACACTGAACTGACAACGGTTTAAAAAAAACAGTATGTGTCTTCTGGCAGATAATGCTATTACCGAAACTGTCTTCACTGTCCGAGGAACACAGATCACGTTGGACTGTAAAAATGTATGAGCCCTCCACCTTTTGCGTGTTGTTCTTGATCACCAGGCAAAAGGAGTTCTCAGGACATAAAAAACTCAATCTGGAGGCCTTTTCCAATAAAGTTGTTAGCACAGGACAGTGAGAACAATGATACACTCAGTGTTTTGCTCTTTATAGCAGACAGACTACTTAAAGAGCAAACGGTCATCTGGCCGATGTCGACCGCCGTTGGCCCTCGCACGGCCGTGCGCGAGCCAAAGCCGGCCGAAGTCGGCCCGATGGCCTTTGCGCATTGGTTAAGGAAAGGAAAACCCAATAGCAATGAAACCTGACGTTCGGACGATCAGTTGACAATGCCAGATTGTTTTCAGGTCTGCGATCTTTTTGTCCTAGGTTTTTTTTCTGTCGATCTGTATCAGTTTACAGAATCAGTTTTCAGTTCCAGAATCTTTCGCTCGCGTTTTCTGGATATAATGTGCACGATGTGACACTTTTATCCCACGGTATGCGCATGGCCGACCCCGGCCTTAACACATTCTACCCCAGGACCGAAATCCCCAAATTTTGAAATCGTCCTCTGAAGGACTGTATTACAATTCTAGAGACAGATCGAGCATGCTAGTTCATGGGTGGTGCCAGAATAGCTTGGCGCCTATGGGCGCCAAGCTATTCTGGCTCCACCCTTGAACTAGCATGCTCGATCTATATCTTGCTGTGGTTGTGTAGGGGTTCAATGCCAGTGAAGGCAAATTATGCTTCTTAACTCCTTCGCTGCCAGAGATGACCAATTGCGCGACTGAAACCACCACAAACTGTCCGACATTCGCGTGAAAAACACATATGTAAATGGGACCAAAAAGAGGCATAAAAAGCCGAGGCGAGTGCGAACACAAGATTAATAAGAGATATATAAATCCTCATGAGCCCATGTGACTGTGGGGGCCCATGAGGATCTATGTCTTTTGCAGATAGATCGTGTTTGCTTTTTCCAGGCAGCGAGCTGGTAAACTCTTTGTCAATTTAAAGCCAAACATCAACGGTCATTTACCTCATTCAACTCCGACAGGACACGGCAAGACGTGGATCGAGCGTGAAAGTTCAAGGGTTGTGCCAGAATAGCTTGGCCATAGGCCCCTTGAACTATCACGCTCGATCTGTTTCCAGAAGTGTAATACAGTCTTTATAGGCAACTTCACAAATTTGCGGATTTCGTTGCTGGAGCAGACTGTGGTAATGGAACGTGGGTTCGTGTGTTTCCAATATACAAAACCGCAATAAATGCATATAGTTCCACGCAATTGTGTGGAGTATCAGCCAAAACATATACGTCCGCACACAAATATTTACCTTCCGTCCTAATGGAAACTCATTTCTTTTGATTACTTGCTTACTTGCGCCTGTCACCCCTACCCGGATTTAGGCCGTCGACGAGAGACCTCCAGCAACTCCTGTCCTGTGCTTCTCCTTCGATTCTACTCCAGGTGGTTCCCAGTCTCTTGATGTCTGCTTGGAGGTCTCGACGCCAGGAGTTTCTCGGCCTACCTCTTTTCCTCTTTCCTTGAGGGTTCCATGACAATGCCTGCCTAGTGATACTGGAAGCTGGCTTTCTCAGACTGTGACCGATCCATCCCCATCTTCTTCGCCCAATTTCATTCTCTGCTGTTATCTGCTCTGTTCTCTCCCAGAGTCTGACGTTGCTGATCTTCTCTGACCAGTGGATTTTCAAAATTCTTCTAAGGCAACTGTTCATGAAGGTCTGTACTCTGTTGACTGTGGTTTTTGTCAATCTCCAAGTCTCTGCTCCATATAGGAGAACTGCTTTTACGTTGGAGTTGAAAATCCGGACTTTGGTGTGTTGTGACAGCTCTCTGGAACTCCACACTTTTTTCAACTGGAGAAAGGCTGCTCTGGCTTTACCGATTCGTGCTCTGACATCTGCATCAGTGCCGCCGTTTTTGTCTATGATGCTCCCGAGATAGGTGAAGAACTCCACCTCCTCCAACGGGGTGCCAGCAAGCAAGACTGGTTCTTCCATGGTTGCGTTCAGCCTCATTGTCTTTGTTTTCTGTTTGTGAATGGTGAGGCCCACTTGGGACAAGATGTAAGCAAGCCTCTTGGTCTTGTCCTGCATTTGTTGATGAGTGTGGGAGAGTAATGCCAAGTCGTCTGCAAAATCGAGGTCGTCAAGCTGTGTCCACAGTGTCCACTGTATTCCACTTCGTCTGTGCTCTGTGGTCATCTTCATGACCCAGTCTATGGCCAGTAGGAAGAGAAACGGAGACAGCAGACACCCCTGCCTGACACCAGTTCTGACCTGGAGATCCCTGGTGAACTTCCCTTCGTGGATCACGCGACATGTCATGCCATCGTAGCTGCTCTTGATCAGGCGGACGAGCTTTGTGGGTACACCGTAGTGTCGTAGGAGTTTCCACAGTCTCTCGGTCCACGCTGTCAAATGCTTTCTCATAATCCACAAAGTTGACGTACAGCGGGGAGCTCCACTCCAGAGACTGTTCCACGATGATGCGGAGAGTGGCGATCTGGTCTGTACATGATCGGTTCTTCCTGAATCCTGCTTACTGGTCTCTCAGCTGGGGGTCAACGGAGCTCTTCATTCTCTCTGGGATGATCCTGTTGAAGACCTTTCCTGGTACTGACAGCAAGGTGATTCCTCTGTAGTTGGAACACTTGCTGATGTCGCCTTTCTTGGGAAGCTTGATTAGGTACCCCTCCTTCCAGTCAGCCGGCGTCACCTCCTCTTCGCAGATCTTTCCAAACAGTGGGTACAGCATCTCCACTGTTGTCTCTAGGTCTGCTTTCAGAGACTCCGCTGGGATGCCATCTGGCCCTGCTGCTTTGCCGTTCTTCAAAAATGCCACTGCTCTTCTGATCTCTTCCCGGCTGGGTCTGTCACAGCTGATGGGTAGGTCGGTCTCTGCCGGCTGGATGTCTGAGGGGTCGAGTGGGCTAGGTCTGTTCAGTAACTCTTCAAAATACTCGGCCCATCTGTCGAGTTGGTCTGCTCTGTCTGCAATAGGCTTGCCTTCTTTGTCTTTTACTGGTCTTTCTGTATGGCCATACTTGCCCGACAATCTTCTGGTAATGTCGTAGAGCTGTTTCATGTTGCCGCTGCCTGCTGCCTTTTCTGCCTCTGCTGCCAGGCTGTCTGTGTAGGCCCTCTTGTCTGCCCTGATACTCCTCTTCACCTCGCGGTTGGCTTCCGAGTATTCCTCCTGTGCCCTTACTTTGGCTGCTCTTGTGCGACTGTTCTTGACAACTGCTTTCTTCTGCTTCCTCGCTTCTATCTTCTTCAAGGTCTGTGCTGACAGCCAGTCCTTGTGATGGTGTTTCCTGAACCCTACAGTGTCTTTGCAGGTTGAGTTCAGCGCCTCTCTAACTGCTTTCCACTGCTGCTTTGTGGTGACCGCCTCCTCTTGATTTACTAGATCCTGTAGCGCTTGAAACCGGCTGGACAGCACCAGTTTGTACTCTTCTCTAACTACATTTTCTCTCAGGAGGCCTACATTATAGCGCTGTCTTCTTGTTGTCTCTGTGTGGCTTTTCTTTAGCTTGAGCTTCATTCTTAAGGTAAGCAGATGGTGGTCTGAGGCGACATCTGCCCCCACCTCACTCGGACATCTTGAAGGGATCTTCTAAATTTCTTGCTAGTGCAGATATGGTCTATTTGGTTCTCCGTTGTATGGTCAGGTGAGACCCACGTTGCTTTGTGTATTCTTCTGTTTGGGAAGATGCTGCCTCCAATGACAAGTCGGTTTAGAGCACAAAGGTCCACAAACCTCTACCCGTTCTCACTCATCTCCGAGCCTAGTCCCTGTCTCCCCATCACCTCTTCGTATCCGGTGTTGTCCTCCCCTATTTTGGCATTAAAATCACCCATGACGATGGTGATGTCTCGCTCCGCACATTTGTCCACGGCACTCTGGAGTCGGTCGTAGAACTCTTGTTTCTCTTCCTGGTCACTGTCATTAGTGGGCGCATAACACTGGATGACGTTCAGCTTGAGCTTTTTCTTGGTTCTAAAGGCTGCTGTGATAATTCTTGGCCCAAGAGGTTCCCATCCCATCAGCGCTCTCTGTGCCACTGGTGACAGCATGAATGCTACTCCTTCTGTATGGGGGGCATTCTCCTCTTCATGACCTGAATACAGTGTCATCTCCCCACTTAACAGCCTTTTCTGGCCAGACTGCGTCCATCTGGCTTCACTGATACCTAGCAGAAAAAGGTTGTACTTTTGCATTTCCGCTGCTATCTGGGCGGCCTTGTCGCTCTGGTACATGGTCTTGACGTTCCATGTGCCCATGGTTGTGTCCCTGGATAGAGAGAGGCAGCTCGGTCCTGTGGCTTCCGAAGACTTCCGGCTTTCACCACAGGACGTCATAAGTCTTCTGGTAGAAGGACCTTCCTCCTCTCGGAAAGGAATTACTGTTAGTCTTTTCGTCAGCGTTTTTGTAGCCAGCACCCCTCTCACCCCTATCCACCACCCAGGGGACGCGCCTCAACGCCATATGGTCCCAGCGCGAGGATTTCTTTTGATGCTAGCTGTATAAAGCTTCAGCTGGCATGTTAATGGGGAACCCCTTTGTGGCCAGTCGCTGAGTGGCGCCTGCATTATAAAGTGTGTTATAACGCACGATAGACCTGATTGGCGGGGACAGGTGTGGTGTATTTATAAATATGCATGACCTGACTCAGTAGATCGCGTGCAGATTTGTACTTGTGTACAACGGGATATTCTTTTGCTCTTTTCGCGAGTTGGCGTACAAATATGCATAATATAAATACCAGTGATATATAATTTTCTGCAATCTAAACTGAAAAGCGACGTAGTCCTGTAAACTTGTTTTCTTTCATGTTATCTAAATTTTGGTCGTTATGTATTTCTTCTTATCATTTGAATATAAAAAGCTGAACATCAACAGCTTACCATAAAAAAGAACAGAAAATCTGGGTTGCTTTGTGCGTCATGACATTAAAACCGCTGTTATCACCACCAAACTCCACTGCCGCGCAACATTAGCGCAAACAACAAAACAAAGACAGTTGGTGTCATGTTTTCGACATCTGCTGTCATCAATACGGCATCAAGTTTAGCTGCGTTTCTCACCACACGTCAGCCTCGTTATAATCGTGATCGTACCCCGTACCCGGGAATCGTAAGTCAGACCGCTTTATTCTCGCTCGCGTTACTGGAGTGATGAATTTACGATACAGACTTGTGAATACAAAATGGATAGAAAAAAAAAAAAAAAACAAGCAAAAAACACTTGGTAAACTAAATTTCCTCAGGCCGATGTTAGCCTTAGCTGGCCCGCGGACGGCCGTGCGCGGGCCAGCTAAGGCTGACATCGGCCTGATAAACTTTTGCACACAGTGCATTCCGTCCGGGGGGGGGGGGGGGGGGGGGGGGAGGGGGGGGGGGTACCGGAGACATGTGCGCGTTATTGTTATCAGACACAGCGGGGTATACTCGAGCGAGCAATACATCCTACTAAGGATCGACCTGTTTTCCAGACAGACCACAAGCACGATTCGGTTTCAGTATTTTCTTTTATAGATAATGGTGGTTTTATTTTTTTTTTATTCCTTGGTGTAGATTTTTACAATGTTGGAAAGAAGTGTCATGTATCAACACGTGAATGCAAGCACGTATTCGTGTATAGTTTACCTAGAGGGATCTTTTGTGGGTCCTTTTTAAGCCATCAAGGCCGATGCAGATAGCCTAGCATCCGAACGCAATTCGTTTTATTCTCTCGTTTGTTATCTCATGTTTGTTAAGTGTAACTTTTGACAATATTGGAAAGAAAAAGTGTCATGTTTCAAGTACACGTATTTTCAACGTAGGAGAATGTTTTCTTAGTCATTACGGCCGAAGTAATTTGCTTAGTTAGTTAGTATGGAATAAAGTTAACTCTTTAGAAACCATAGCAGCGAGATGACAAAACACTGGTTTTAAGAAACCAATGGCGAGGTATACTTCTTGGGTAGCTGATATGGACACTTGACCGCTAGATGGCCGCTGTATAGCATATAATGATAAGTAACAAATCAGTAAACATGTTTGTGATTGGGTCCTTTTTATTATTTTTTCTTTGCATTATATTTAAGATTCTAATTGATTTTTTTTTAAATATTGTATTTTTTACATGTATATATTTTATATTATTTATTTTATTTATTTTATGTCATTATTATTATTATTATTACATGAGTGGAGGGGGGCGGTAGAAGGGAGGGGAAGTGTAGGTGGGGGGGGGGGGTTGGCGTGTGTGTGTGTGGGGGGCGGGTGGGGGGTGTTTCTGGTTCTTATCTTTCTTATCTTCCGTGTGCTGGACCTTACGGCTCAAAGCTGAAATAATTTAAGGGCAGTGCCAGATTAGCTTGGCGCCATTAGGCGCCAAGCTAATCTTGCACTACCCTTGAATAATCACGGTGCTAAAACACAGCCAAGCATACATATAATCATTGCATTCTTTGGGAATGAAAGGTAGTGAGAACTGATACTGATGCAAAAATCTCTTAGAAGTGTCGATTTCCCCGAATGTGTCGTTAACGCACTAACAGTGGGTGTGTCGATCTCTATCCTCGGTGATAATTAAACGGTTGATTATTTGGGAAGCGTATTCAATCATTTATTTCAAACGTGAAAAAAAAAAGTTGTTCTAAATCACGCGTACAGTTCGTGAACAGCATTGGACGTGAATACATGTAATTTAGGAAGTTAGTAACTCAACATTCAGAGGTTGGGAGTTTTGTGTGGCTGTGATGTTTGTGGTGGCTGATGTTGCTGCTGTTGTTGCTGGTGGTAGTGGTGGGGTGGTGGTGGGGGTGGCTATTTTTTTGTCGTTCCTTTAAATGTTGTCTTAGTTCACAAACTCCGCTATCTCCCAACAAACACAATTTGCGTGTCCGTGTCCGTGTGACGTAAACGAAAAAAACCATTGCAAAAGGATGTTTTCGGACCACCTCCATTAAACAGGTATACCACTTAAGTCTCCTCTTCATCACAGTGCTATGACAATGACGAGTAAATTTAATGTGACATTTCTTTTGCTAGTCAGTATATATTCAAATGGTCTTGAAATGTTTTATTATCACTGGCCGAACTACACACAGACCAGTGCCTGTAATATTGCAAACCTACACCACATGCAAATAGAAATTACTATACTAAAGAGCAATATAAATGAGACATTATGAGTCATCGGAATATTGTAGCGCTTCCTATGATTCGAATGATGTCGCATTTCTTTTGCTCGTCATGCCATAATTAGTGTAATCAACAATAGTGCTAACTTGTCAGTTAACTCATTCTACCCCAGACACACCACAGCAAGATAAGGATCGACCATGATAGTTCAAGGGTGTTGCCAGAATAGCTTGGCGCCTATGGGCGCCAAGCTATTCTGGCATCACCCTTGAACTATCATGGTCGATTTGTGTCCTGCACCGCAATGCAGTCTTCAGTGGACAACGGCAAAATTTGGGGATTTCGGTGTTGGGGTAGAATGAGTTAAAAAGCATGTATTTTCACCACGGGATAAGCATTTAGCGCGTTCAAACGAACGGACCTATCACAGGCCGCCGCCCCCGGCCAATGGTGTTAATCCACACAGTTAGCCAAACCATCAATAAAATTACAATAAAAATTGCTCTTAAGCAGACAAGTCCGTTGAATGAAATTTCAGAAAAGTGTGATGTGAAAGAAATAAACCGAAATGCACTTCAGTTAAAATAGCGCATTTTGAATGACAAAGTCGTTCGGTCCATTTAATGCTGTCATTTTTTTTTTAGCCTGAAAGTTTGGCGTGAAAAATAAATGCATGTTATTCAATTAAACCGTTGTTTGTCGAGAAAGTCAACAAGACCTACAACTGCAAGAGGCATAGATCCTCATGAGCCCCCGCAGTTGCGGGGGCTCATGAGGATCTATGCCTTTTGCTGCAGCCACTATGAAACCATGTTCTTTGAACGGCTGGGGCTGTTTTGCATTGCTTCAGAGATTTAGGAAAAACTGTCTACGTCAAATGGCGGTGAAGGGGTTATCCAGATTTCTCGTTAACTCATTCTACCCCAGACACACCACAGCAAGATATGGATCGAACATGATAGTTCAAGGGTGATGCCAGAATAGCTTGGCGCCTATGGGCGCCAAGCTATTCTGGCATCACCCTTGAACTATCATGGTCGATCTGTGTCCTGCACTGCACCGCAGTCTTCAGAGGACGACTTCAAAATTTGGGGATTTCGGTCTTGGGGTACAATGAGTTAATGCGTTGCATTGTTTGCTCTTAACAACTTGCCTGCCGAGAAACACTGAACACGATCCAAGTGCAAGAGGCATAGATCCTCACAAGCCCCTGCAACTGCATAGATCCTCACCAGCCCCCGCAACTGCATCTTGCTGACTCCAGCTTGTATCCGTATTCCCGTAATGATTGGAAGTGTGTGCCGTTACAGAGACGAAGTTTACAGAAAAAGAAACAAAAAATCATTAACTGGCCGTGAAAGGGTTAATGCGGTGCAGACATTCATTGTTTTATGTCTTATGAAAGTAATTATGAAAGATCTACAGATCTTTGGAGAGAGAGAAAAAATGTCAATAGTCCAGAATATCTAAAAAGAACATGAAATAGTTCACAGCTAAATTATTGTTGACTGTTCACGCGATGGAAGAAAAGATTCCAGATCGTGCTAGAGTGTCCCTATTTTCTACGGAAACCCTAAAAAAAAACACTTCATTTTTTTTTTTAACTCTATTTGTTCACGCAATGGTTAGTTGTAAGTGCTCTTGCAACATGCGAGAGCAGGAAACGCTTTGTGTTTAACCTCATCAGCACCACTAGCCTTCACTGAAATCTCTGAAACGGAAAAGAAACGGACTCGCCTTCATTTGAGTAACATGAATACATGTGAGTTTTCTAAGAAGCATAGACTCTCATGAGCCCCCGCATTCGCGGGGGCTCATGAGGGTCTATGCCTCTTGCGATTGCGCAACTTATTTGTCACGGCACTGGCGGGGTTAAGCTGCGCTCCATTTTGTCCTGTCAGTGAAGGGGGTAGGTCCCGCTGAGAAAATTGCAATGACCCCTCCAATGCCAGTACAAGCAGGTTTCTATTGTTTGAAATCTTTTGGGAATTCCGCGCCAAAGATTACCAGCCGTGCCAGGAACATGGTGTCATTATAAGCCCCCGCTACTGCGCTTCGCATGAAGAAGAACTATTGTTAAGATTTGCTCAGATAGGTAAAACTGGATTTGAAAAGGCATCGAGGCACGCTGAAATGCTCTGAATTTAATGGCATATTTTTGTGTTCCAGAATATGCCAAGATATTAAAAAAATAATAATAATAATCACATAGAGACTTTCAAACGGGAGAAATTTCTGTCTTCAAATAAAATTTTTTTGAATGAGCATTTGTGACAAAAATCACAAAATAGACTGATAAAATAAATTGTGTTGATTTGTTGTTTTTTTTTTTTTCCAGAAAATTTTTAATTTAATCCGTACGCCTCTCGGAATACGGGATTTAAAGCTCGATCTTAACACTCACTTTTGTTATGCTTCTTAACTGTATCAGTCCCGATACACCACAGCAAGATATGGATTGACCATGATAGTTCAAGGGTAGTGCCAGCATAGCTTGGCGTCTATATGCGCCAAGCTATTGTGGCACCACCCTTGAGCTATCATGGTCGAATTGTCTCCTAAATTGTAATGCAGTCCTAAGAGGGCCACTCCAAAATGTGGGTATTTCGTACCTGGGACAGAATGGGTTAATTTTCAGTCATGTATACCTCTTTCAAAGACAAGGGAGATAACTGAAGTTCATTTCCGTCATTCTTTCTGTTTGCGACATATCTCATGCGAGATTGATTGATTGATTGATTGATCGATTGATTGATTGATTGATTGACTAAACGTTTTCAGACCCCTACCTGTCAGTGGAAGCAAATTAAGCTTGTAAAAAAAATTGGCAAATTTTAAACCAGATTACCTCATCAAACAAATGAACACGGATATAAATGGGGCTTGCAAGAGGCAAAGAACACCATGAGCTCCCGCTGTCGGCAGGGGCTCATGAAGTTCTTTACCTCTTGCAGATGGCTGGTGTTTGCATTTTTCCGCCGGGGACGAGGTTGAACATGACATATCCCACCAAGGTAGACAGGCGCAACCTTTCACTGCAGAGAAAAACTGAACACCATCCTACTGCACGAGGCATAGATTTTCATGGGCCCCCGCAGTAGCGGGGGCTCATGAGGATCTATGCCTTTTCCTGACAACATTTTGTGTCTATGCTTCTTTGAGGAATCTTTGACGCTGAAATCACAGTGATTTCAAAATGCACAATCTGCGTTCACCGGTAATTAAACAAAAGCTTAGTATGTGCTTAACCCATTCAGCCCTGACGCACTACAGCAGGAGATGGATCGACCATGATATTTCAAGGGTAGTGTCAGATTAGCTTGGCGCCTGTCGGCGCCAAGCTAATCTGGCACTACCCTTGAATTATCGTGGTCGATCCATCTCCTGCAACAGGTGCATAGTCGTTAGATGACTCCTCGAAACTTTGGGAAATACGTGCGTCGGGTTGAATGAGTTAAACACCTACAGACGGACGGCACATTACAGACACTTTCAGAAAGCGAATGATCAATGATAAACATTGGGCTGCTGCATTTTGAGACATGTAAATGTGTATATTATGTTGCACTGTACGAATTCCGGGACAAGCAGCTCACGTGTCAAGCGTGTAAATTCCAAACAAATCTCACCATTGACAAAACAAAATCCGCTTTGAAAGACAAGGACAACACAATTGTATATGGTGTTTGAGTTTGGACACACAGACAAAGAATACATTTTTTTAAATTTATTTTTTATTATTGATACATTTATTGATTTTATTTATTTATTTTTTAAAAATATATATTTTTTTTTAAAATTTTTTTAAATATTTAATTTTATTTTATTTACTTATTTTTTTGGGTGGGGGTGGGGGAGGGGGGAGTTCTATGCGCTAAATGTTGAAAATTTATGAAAAGTATGAAGTTAATAATCAAATGTTGGTTAGTTAGTTATTTGGGTTTAACGCCGAGCAGGCAACTAAGGCCATCTCACGGCGGTAATTAAATGTTGGATTAGTGTACATGATTATGTGAAAATCAGCGAATGTATGAGAGACCTTGGTTAGGATGAAAAAAATAATAATAAAAAATAAACAAAACATCACAGTTGCTAGTATAACTATAATGATCATGTGCATATACATTAAAAACTTCGGAAAGAAACACATTCTAAAAAAATTTTAAAAAATACACAAGAAAATGTGTATTCGGGGCTTGTGAGACTTTCAGCCTCTTGTTGGAATCTATTTATGCTGTTTCAGTCACGCATTCATATTTATTGTGCTGTGGTGTAATACGATATTAACTCATTCGAGACGAACGGGATCCGGATACGCGGCTTAAGCCGCGTATCCGGATGCCGTTCGTCTCGAATGATTTAATGGTGCTATTCAGATTATATGGTTTGCATGTTTTATGTGATACTGAAGTAGCCAGAACGTGGTGTGTATAGTGATTGCATTTTCAGCGCTCTTATTTGTATTCTACTTTTTATGATTTTGTTTCTTACTAATCATTTAACCTCTTCCATTTACGAGTTGTGAGCTGTAACAAGAATATCTCTTTGCGACAATACATTTTTTGAATGTTGAATCTTGAAAGAACAGACTAGCTCGGCTGTTTGCTGGAATTAAGTCACTGCGTAAGACAGAACCGGTGAGGCTTATCCCGTGATGAATCTACACACATATCAAGGGGGATTTTTCTGTAGGCTGCCGTATTTTTCTGTGGGCTGGCGATTGGGGGTCTGATAGATGGGGACAGGGGATCTAACTGTTTGTCTCTCCAGCGCTGATTAATTCCCCTTGGTATGTGCACAGTTCTACCAGCGCTAGCCTCACCTATCTGGTTTGTGAATGATGAATCTGCCGTAGTTATACTTATAGTGACATATTCATGTTTTTACTCTGGCACTGAAGGTGTCAAGCAAATGCATTGAACACAGACAAATCAGTTTAACCCCTTCACTGTCGAGAAAGCTAACCAGTTGAGTGCCAGCTGTCGCAGACTTTGTTTCTGCAATCTTCGTTAACCCATTCAGCTTTGACGCACTACAGCAGGAGATGGGTCGACCATGATAATTCAAGGGTAGTAAAGGATTAGCTTGGCGCCTGTCGGCGCCAAGCATATCTGGCACTGCCCTTGAATTATCATGGTCGACCCATCTCCTGCAGGAGTTCGTCAGGGCTGAAAGGGTTAACAGACTATGTCACAGCCAATTTTTGGGTTTATTTGTTTGTTTGCTTTTTTCTTTCTTTCTTTCTTTTTTCTTTTCTGTGTTTGTTTAGTTTTTTGTTTTATTTGTTTGTTTTTTTGTTTGTTTGTTTGTTGTTGTTTTTTTTTTTGTATGTTTACTTGTTTGTTTGTATGTTTACTTGTTTGTTTGTTGTTTTATTTTGGGTTTTTTTAATGTGTTCTTTTTTGTTTATTTGTTTCATTTTTCGTTCTTTGTTACTTTCTGGCACTGCCCTTGAATTATCATGGTCGATCCATCTCCTGCAACTGGTGCATAGTCATTAGAGGAAGCCTCCAAAATGTGCGAAATACAGCCGTCGGGCTGATTGAGTTAATTCAACATCAAAAACATCTAGCTGTCCCAGGAACCTGGGTGTAAAGTGTGCCAGCAAGAGACTTAGATCCTCATGAGCCCCGGCAACTGCGGGGGGCGAATGGGTATCTCTACCTCTTACAGCTGAGTGGTGTTCCGATTTAAACGTAATTCAACTGCAAGAGACATAGGTCCACATGAGTCACCGAAGTTCACTGGTAGCCAAAGGGTTAAAATTAATAAGGTAGCTTTGGAGACCAGCGACCTCCCACGTAAACCCTTTCCGTTCTAAAAGACGGCTTTCGCAGCTGAATTGAATTAACACGCACCCGACACAAACCAGAAAATCTCTCTTCAAAAACAAAGACATTGATACCAAGAGAATCATCATTTTCCTGTCAAACGATTGACTGATTGTTTGGTTTTCTCTGAGATATGCCAGTGGCGTAGGAAGATATTTGTCTTCTTGTTTTGTTTATTTTTTTATTTTATTTTTTTTTTTCGGGGGGGGGGGGGGAGGTTGTTATGTTGTGTTGTTTTTATTTTAAGTTATTATTTAGTTTTTATTTTGTTTATTTTTAGGGGGAGGGGGGGGGGGGGGTTGCCTACAGGCGCCAAGCTATTCTGAAATCACCCTTGAACTATTATGGCTCAGATCTGGGTCGTAGACCTAAGAGAATATCTGCAAAATGTAACCCATTCAGCCCTGACCCACTACAGCAGGAGATGGGTTGAACATGATAATTCAAGGGTAGTGTCAGATTAGCTTGGCGCCTGACGCCTCCAAAATTTGGGAAATACGTGCGCCGGGCTGAATGAGTTAATAATTTTGTCCTCAGAGCGTAACACCTTCGCTACTAATGATCAGGATTTCAAGTTTCAGCGACTGCACTCTTATTAGCGTGGTGAACGCAGATGTAAATTGCACAAAAATAGGCACAGAGAACACATGTCTAGCAAGAGACATAAACCCTCATGAGCCCCCGCAGTCGCGGGGGCTCATGAGGGTTAATGTCCCTTGCACCTGGGAAACTCTCGCAATGCAATGCGTTAAAGGGCAGTTGTACGGATACCGCCCCGGGTCGACCAAAAGCTTGTGTGGTGAACTTATAGTCAAGTGTCATTGCTCCAGAAAAAATAATCTTCCACTATTTCTCCCCTGCCTGATAAAACCCTTTGTTTTACACGACAGCTAACAGACGTCTTTGATGTGCCAAGAATTATTGTATCTATGGTTAGACCTTCAGTAAACAAAGGTCCTCGGGCCGACGTCGGTTGTGGTTGGCCCGGCGCGCACAGATGTGAGCAAGATAGGATTCGAAAGCCGGTTATGTCCCCTGACTCCAGAGGGCTCCGAACGTGACAAAAGCCACTAGGTCGATTTTTTTTTTCAAAAGCGAGTTTTTCATTGAACAATGAAACCCCTACTTTTCTCCAAAAGGAATATGCTGGCTTTTTTATATATCGCGGCAGAGCGTTTTACTGCTGCCTATACGAAGACCCGTTTGCATTGGGTTCGCTGGGGATCTGGCAAGGCGACGCCACAGCATTTCTTGTTCATGGTAATCTGGTTTGATTTGCTTTGACAGTGAGGCACCCTCCCCCACTAACCA
>BTPG01000006.1:26647756-26660256 GCA_036245525.1 Semisulcospira habei
TCTTTACAAAAAAATAATTATTTCAGAAAATAATTAAAACATTAACAAAATTCACTTTTAAAGAAAGCCAGACAGTGCCGGTGACGTAAAATAAGCAACTCCGTCAACACGCAGACACTGATACTCTAAATATGACGTAACTCTCTCTCTCTCTCTCTCTCTCTGTATATATATATATATATATATATATATATATATATATATATATATATATATATATATATATATATATATATATATATATATATATATATATATATGTAGAATGTAGACTAGCAGGACAGTTTGGAAGATAGGCATTGCTATGCCTAAAACTTTTTATCCTGAATAAAAACGTTTCATTATCATCATCATCATCATCTCTCTCTCTCTCTCTCTCTCTCTCTCTCTCTCTCTCTCTCTCTCTCTCTCTCTCTCTCTCTCTCTCTCTCTCTCTCTCTCTCTCTCTCGCTCTCTCTCTCTCTCTCTCTCTCTCTCTCTCCTCTCCTCTCTCTCTCTCTCTCTCTCTTTCTCACACATTTGCGCGCATCTCCAAGAGGCATAGTTCCTCATGTGCCCGGAGGGCGCATGAACATCTATGCCTGTTGAGGATGTTTGGAGCGCGCGCATGCACACACGCACACGCATACACACACATCGACATGCTTTCAGAAGAGCATGCAGGTGTACTTAGTATAGCATGTAACTAGGTAAAGTCAACCTGATTTCAAACAAATTATAGCAAGACTAAAATTGTACCGTGATATTCTAGTTTTGTCAACATTTTTTGCAAGTCTTGAAGCGAAAGCGAAACTCATATCACGTTAAATATAAATTACCTAAAAACAAAATAATACGTCGTGACAAATGACGTTTGACAAACCAATGACACATGTGCGTGCATCTCCAAGAGGCATAGATCCTCAAGTGCCCGGAGGGCGTATGAACATCTATGCCTCTTAAGGATGTTTGCAGCGCGCGCATGCACACACACACACGCATACACACACACACACACACACACACACACACACACACACACACACACACACACACACACACACACACATCGACGCGCTTTCAGAAGAGCATGCAGGTGTACTTAGTATAGCATGTAGCTAGGTAAAGTCAACCTGATTTCACACAGATTATAGCAAGACTAAAATTGAACAGTGAAATTCTGGTTTTGTCAACATTTTCTCAAGTCTTGAAGCGAAAGCGAAACTCATATCACGTTAAATATAAAATTACGTAAAAATAAAATAATACGTCATGACAAATGACGTTTGACAAACTAATGACACATATGCGCGCATCTCCAAGAGGCATAGATCCTCAAGTGCCCGGAGGGCTCATGAACATCTATGCCTCTTAAGGGTGTTTGCAGCGCACGCATGCACGCACGCACACGTATATTCACACATCGACGCGCTTTCAGAAGAGCATGCAGATGTACTTAGTATAGCATGTAGCTAGGTAAAGTCAACCTGATTTCACACAAATTATAGCAAGACTGAAATTGCACCGTGAAATTCTAATTTTGTCACCATTCTCGCAAGTCTTGAAGCGAAAGCGAATCTCATATCACAATAAATATAAAATTACGTAAAGGCAAAAAAGATGCGTCATACCAAATGACGCTTGACAAACCAATGACGCGTATGCAATGCGCGCGCCCCTTCTAGAGTTCACTATGACGCATTGGCACATCTACGAGGATTTTTCAGAAGGAGATGTTTCAACATCAGAATTAAATCAAAGACAGCGAAGATAGCTCTCGTATAGAAGGGACTTTGTGGGTTATGGTTCATCCCATCTTGTTTTTTTTTTTGTTTGTTTTTTGTTGTTGTTTTGTTTTCGTGTGTGTAGGGGTGCGTGCCTGTCTTTGTGTGTGTAGTTGTAAACTGCATCACTCTTAACCCCTTCAATGCCAGTGGACGCAGATTACATCAATGAAATCTTTGTTAATTTAGCACCAAAAAGCTCTAGCCGCCCAAGGAACATAGATACAAAGTGGTGTCAGCAAGAGTCATAGATCTTCATGAGCCCCCGCAACTGCGGGGGCTCATGAGGATCTATGCATCTTGCAGTTGCGTGGCTTTGGGCAGCGAAGAGGTTATCTCCCTGAATCCTCATAAACTGTGTTGCGCATGTCCTCTCGAAGCGTGTTTCTTTCTTTGTTTAATGCTTCTTTCTAACTTGCTCTCAGTCTGGGATGGTTTTGGAGATGTCAGTTAAGGTTACTGAACGGAAAGAGGTTAATTTTCCTCTCTCTCTCTCTCTCTCTCTCTCTCTCTCTCTCTCTCTCTCTCTCTCTCTCTCTCTCTCTCTCTCTCTCTCTCTCTCTCTCTCTCTCTCTCTCTCTCTCTCTCTCTCTCTCTCTCTCTTTGTCCAGACCAGACTTGCTAACCGGAAAGTTTAATTCCGCAAGCCGTTTCCCAACTTGACCTCTTTAAAATCGCTCAACAAGCTCACGGCGGAGGAAATTCAACCCTGTCTCCCTTCCCCGTCTAAGGAAAAAAAAAAAAAAGAACTAACATTGATTTTTGTGAGTCCTTCGTGCGCTGCGATGGAATTTCAACGCCTATGCCGATTAAAATCACCGTTTGATTGCTGCAACAAAGACTCTCTACTCTTCCTATAATCAGACGTAAAATGTCCGTGCAAGAGACATAGATCTTAATGAGCCCCCCCGCAGTTTGCGGGGGCTCATGAAGATCTGTCTCTTGAAGATGCGCTAAAGTTCGATGCGGGTTTCGGAACATACATTTCGCCATCAGTCAGTGTGATTTCTACCAAAGTAATCGGGAACTTCAAAGTACGCATGATTATTCAAGCATGCACTCAGATTAACGCTTTAATAAGGACGCAAAGAGGGAAAACTGTGCAGTGATATGCAAGTATCGACCCGGCGGTAGTAGCACTATAGAGCTGAGAGGCAGAAAGTAGTTTTAGAGGAAGAAGACCTGTCTGACGAGGTAGAAGTAAAACTGAAATATGGATTTTAACCGAAAATAAAATAACAAGTACTAACCAACGACAAAAGAGTAAAAAACAAACAAACAAACAAGAAACAAAGAAAAAATAAAACATAAAAAATGAACCAAGCGAGCAAACACGCAAAGAAAACAAACAATGGAAAAAACTATAAAAAAAAGAAGAAAGAAACAAAGAAACAAACGATCAAACAAACAAACAGACAAACCAAATAACAAACCAATCAAGCAAGGAGCAAATAACCAAACAAAACAGGAACAAATGACCCAGAAAACAAACAATGAAAGAAACAAAGAAAGAAAGAAAGTAACAAAGAAAGAAAGGATGACACAAGAAAAGAACTAAGAAAAGACAAACAAACAAACAAACAAAATAGAACTCATAAAAAATGAAAGAAAGAAAGAAACAACAAACAAACAACAAACAAATAAACACAATCAAACAAATAAACAAATAAATAAAACAAATAAAACAAAGAACTAAACAAACAAAAATAGAAAGAAAACAGAAAGAAAACAAAACACAACAACAAGCAAACAAACTAATAAACCAACAAAATTGGCTGTGGCAGTCTGTTAACCCATCCAGCCCTGACGCACGACAGCAGGAGATGGATCGACCATGATAATTCAAGGGTAGTGCCAGATGAGCTTGGCGCCGACAGGCTACCTTCTGCGTTTTGATGCACAATGGTGGCTCTTTGCGAAAAAAAAAAAGTATTAGATTAGCTCATCAGCCCGAAGGCCGCATTTCCCAAATTTTGGAGGCGTCATTAAACGACTATGCACCTGTTGCAGGAGATGGATCGACCATGATAATTCAAGGTTAGTTCCAGATTAGCTTGACGCCGACAGGCGCCAAGCTAATCAGGCACTACCCTTGAATTATGATGGTCGACCCATCTCCTGCTGTAGTGCATCAGGGCTGAAAAGGTTAAACGTACGCACCTAAATGTCCTCTTTGTTGAATATATTGTTACCCGTGCGTGTCTTCACTTTCGGTTCTGCCTACGAATACAACGAAATGTGATCTTATTATGAGTAACAGCGAAAAACAAACATAGCTGCCGGATACGCCCTTACAGTCGGATACTTCAGTGCGCATGACTTACGCAATCAGAGGGCGTAAATCAGTGTTCTAAGTTAGCAAGAGGAATGGATCCTCATGAGTCCCTGCTGTGTGAGGGTCAATTTCTCTTGCAGATAAAAGATATTGACTGAGTGATTGCATGAAGACGACTCTTTTATGTCTTTTGTAAAAGTCAAAAGGCATACTTCTTACTTGACATTTTGAGTTAGTACTTTTATTACAAAAATCTAAAAGATGTTGACTGGTTGAGACTTTAGCCGTGAAACTCATGTAGGCTGTCACACGACGGATGTATTGTGGATTGGGGAGAGAGTGAGAGTGAAATAAAACTTTATTTTCCGAGGATAAAAGAATAGATGCGCAGACCTGTTTTTCATTCTTGTCCTTGGTGTGTGTGTGTGTGAGAGAGAGAGAGAGAGAGAGAGAGAGAGAGAGAGAGAGAGAGAGAGAGAGAGAGAGAGAGAGAGAGAGAGAGAGAGAGAGAGAGAGAGAGAGAGAGAGAGAGAATGAATGATACTTTATTTCTCAAGGATGGAAACAATAGGCGCACAGGCCTCTTTTCATGTTTGTCCTTGCTAAACTATAACATTAAAATCAACATTAAAACAATATGTTAACAGCACAAAACAAGCGGCTACACCCACAGGTCACTTGTGTTACATTCCGATACAAGTTCCAAAGACGCTGAAGATTACACACTCACACAGCAAAATGACAGGGTCTTGAGGGAGTGGGGGTGGGGTGGGGGGGTGGGGGGATGGGGGGGGGGTGCGATGTAAAGTGTGTTTATAGAAAGCGACTGCACATTACAGCTACTTATGTGTAGGAATTTAGTGAGCAGGCAAAAGACCACGCTAAAGAGAGATAGTATGTATAAGCTAACAAGTGCAAAACCGAGGAACACTGGAAATCATTGACATAACTCTTTTGGACACATTATCTAAGTTTCTTTCAAGTTTGCTCAGAGATGTATTTAAAAGCTTTCGTCCTAAACAATGGAAGATGTCTCGTTTGCTGTATATGTGGAGGAAGTGAGTTCCATAAATAGGCACCCGCGTAAGAAAGGCTGGATTTAAACAAGTCGATTCGGGGACGTTCAATGACGAGACTGTTCCTCAAAGTGCTGTAAACCCTTTCGCTCTCAATGAAAAGTTTAGCCAGGTAGAGGGGGGCTTTCCCGTTCAGTGCTTTGTGCATAAGTACGCACTTATTAAACGTAAGGTGTTGATGTAAAGGAAGGAGCCCTGTTGCCTGAAGCTTTTCCTCCAAAGTTAGAGAGGTGATTGGGAGGATCAGTTTAACTGCGCGATTGTATAGAGAATTAATCTGCTTAAGGTTAGCCTTACTACAGCCGTCCCAAATAGTAGATGCGTAGTCAATGTGAGGTTTAATGTAGGAGTTGTAAAATAGCTTTCGTGTCTTAGTATCAATGATAGATTTTAATCTTGACAGTAAAAATAGCTTCTTTGATAATGTTTTCCCTAGTTGTGTTAGATGGGGCAACCAGCACAGTTGGTCATCAACAATTACCCCGAGAAGGCGATATTCCTTGACTTGCTCAATGGGAACTGAATCAAAAGAGATTTTAAGTGAATGGGGGCAGAGCTGATGCTTTTGGCGTGTTGTGATTAGCATTCTTTTTGTTTTGGATGGATTTACAAGCATTTGATTATTTTTGCACCACAGTGAGACCTCCTGAAGACTAAGCTGAAGATTGCTTGATATTTCAGGTACAGTTTTCCTGCCAGCGTGAAGAGTTCAATCATCGGCAAACATGTCACATTCGGTATTTGGATTGGATATAAGAAGTGTAAGATCATTTATAAACAAACAGAAAAGTAACGGTCTTAGTATGGATCCCTGGGGCACGCCATACTCAACACGCTTTTCAGAAGAGAAGGTAGCATTGATGTACACAGTTTCACAGTTTGAATTCTCCCTATGATATATGAGAGAGAGAGAGAGAGAGAGAGAGAGAGAGAAAGAGAGAGAGAGAGAGAGAGAGAGAGAGAGAGAGAGAGAGAGAGAGAGAGAGAGAGAGAGAGAGAGAGAGAGAGAGAGAGAGAGAGAGAGAGAGAGAGAGAGAGAGAATGACAATGATTCTTTATTTTACAACGGTGAATGTTTTGGTGAAACCATTTTTTCGAACTTGCTGTTGCTACTCTACTTTACATATAAAGCACAAATCACAAAATACTATCTTTAAATTGGGAAAAACAAAATATAAAAAGAACCAAAAATTGAAATATAAACTTTAAAAAAAGAAATCATTGCAGAAGTGGAATTAAACATAGAAAATCTCACACATACACACAGTTGTGAAGGTGTACATATCCATACATACATTCATAGACACAAGCACAAACACACACGCGTGCGTGCGCACACACATACACACACACAATGCGTACAGTATTAGCATCTTGTATTAACTGAAGATATAACTGAATTGAAGAGTTAGAAAGGGGAAAATCGTACACTGCAAGTGCAGGCTGCTGTGAAAATCTTACGATGATGAGGTGAGGTACTTAAAGAGACCGATTTTAAAAGACAAAAGCGTTGTTGATGTAACATTTTTGGGCAATGTGTTCCACATGCTAGCAACCGAGAACGCTAAACTTGTCTTATAGAGATCGATACTAGGTCGTGGCACAGTAATGGACTGCCTTGATCTGGAGTATGTTGATACCGGGAGGGAAAACAATTCTTTTTAATATACTCGGGGAGTCTGTTATTCAATACTTTGAACACAGAGAGAGAGAGAGAGAGAGAGAGAGAGAGAGAGAGAGAGAGAGAGAGAGAGAGAGAGAGAGAGAGAGAGAGAGAGAGAGAGAGAGAGAGAGAGAGAGAGAGAGAGAGAGGGAGAGAGAGAGAGAGAGAGAGAGAGAGAGAGAGAGAGAGAGAGAGACCTTTTTTCATTCTTGTCCTTGGTGTGTGTGTGTGTGTGTGTGTGTGAGAGAGAGAGAGAGAGAGAGAGAGAGAGAGAGAGAGAGAGAGAGAGAGAGAGAGAGAGAGAGAGAGAGAGATGAAATAAATGAGGCGAAATGGAAGCTTTATTTACCAGCACACAAAGTAATTAGCACGGGCAGTATGAGTTAAGAAACAACACCTGCTAAGCAAGGGATCCACGAATGGGCGTCAGCCTTAGTTGGTCGTGCCAGCGGGGGCCAGCTAAGGCTGACGATGATCTGTGGACCTGTTGCTAACCGTGATTCAGAGTCCTGTGCTTTTTATGTCAGATACCTCTGTACACTGGAGCGTCTAGTTAACAAATTTAAACTCACGAAAGCATTTCTCAATTTTTGGAAGTGTCACCAAACGACTATGCACCAACTGCAGGGGATGGATCGACCATGATAATTCAAGAGTAGTGCCAGAAGCATTTTTAGAAGTATTTTTAATTAACCCATTTAGGTTCGACGCACTGCAGCAGGAGATGGATCGACCATGATCAATTAAGGGTATTGCCAGATTAGCTCGGCTCCTGAGGGTGCTAAGCTAATGTGACACTACCCTTGAATTGTCATGGTCCCCCCCCCCCCCATCAACTGTTGTAATGCGTCGGGGCTAATTGGTATAAGATTGTTACAAAATCAGTCATGTTAGAGGTCGGTCCTGAAATAATAAAGCTGAGATTGTCAGCCACAAATATTAACAAAATAAATAAGTCCCCCAACCACCCACCCCACCCCTACCCCACCCCCCACCCCCCGCCCCCCACCAAAATGTGTCTAAATAAGACATAAAAAGAATTTTATAAAACCTCTTTTAAAAAAAGCTATACTATGTAATGCGGCCAGAACAATTTTGAGTAAAGGTTACAGACATAAACAACTCCAATTGCAGTAAACTCTGATTTAACGAGTGCAGAAAGCCAGTGAGCACATTCCTTGGGCCACAGACGGCTGTGGTGGGCCCGAGCACATCCGTGCGGAAACATTTGCATTGAAAATATGCTTGTTGCTTAGTGCCATCATACTCACTTTGAGTTGTAGTAAATGTTACAACCATAAACAACGCAATTTGCATTGGATACTTATTTTAAACGCAGCTGAAGTGTGTGTGTGTGTGTGTGTGTGTGTGTGTGTGTGTGTGTGTGTGTGTGTGTGTGTGTGTGTGTGTGTTTGTGTGTGTGTGTGTGTGTGTGTGTGTGTGTGTGTGTGTGTGTGTGTGTGTGTGTGTGTGTGTGTGTGTGTGTGTGTGTGTGTGTGTGTGTGTGTGTAAGCGACTAGAGCCCGCGTTTGAGGACGGACAAGCTTGAAATTTTAGAAGTTTCATCTGAGGGACTCAATACATCCAAATGCAAGGGGATCTTCAACTTTTGCACGTAACATCGGGATACATTTATCTAGCTTATTCTTGGAAAAACCGAAACGAACATTAAGTTACCACTATCCCAAACTTTCCAGTGGATACTATGATTGGAGGGGTCACTGGTATTCACTCTAAGTTTCTGACCGAATGAAATATAAATAAGCTAACTGATTATCATTTCAAATGTGGTAAAGTTAACTACATTATCAAGTCCGGTTCGAAAGCAACTTAGAAATGATATCCAGATAGTTTAGTTCTAGTTTTTGATTTAGTACTGAACTGTTTGAGATATATCGATTCTTGGTGTTTTGAAAGAGCTCATTTTGTCTTGTATTAATTATTTGTATTTTTTTAAAATTTGGTGCTTTCCTTCTCCTTCAGTTGACCTTCTTTCGCTGCAATGAGGTCAATGACCATGAAGAAGAGCACAAGCAATATGAAAGTGTTTCAGTGGAAATTCAAATCTATTTCAACAAATTTCCTATCCTTCGAGAATCACATCTCACAGTCAGAGTATAGCATATTAGCGTTAAAATCTCTGAATGTAGACGGTTAAAAAAAATCCCAAAACTTCGAGGATATTATTATCCTCCTCTATACAATTATGATGCTATATCGAATAAAGTCTAAACTGCGTTATACATTAGAGATGACCTAGAATATTCATCACTAAATACGTACTCTATAACCAAAGATCTAAATTATATCTATATCACTGGAGCCATGGTAAAAATTAATAATCAAAATACTTTAAATGTGATATCCGTATACCTACCTAGAGGGCCAAAAGATGACAACACTGACTGGATAAAAGATATTGATTCTCAGCAGACAACTTCCTGTCAATGGATGGTCCTTGGAGACTTCAATGCTCATGCACCGTTCTGGGAGTCTGAATGTACGATAGTTACAAGCACTCGTCTAGTAGAAAATATTTCAGACTCTAAGTTAATCATTTTAAATGATGGTAGAATCACTAGAATCCTAGATGTATATACCCATAAAGCATCTGCTCTTGATATTTCACTAGTAAGCCCAACCCTGGCAACAAATTGCACTTGGATCACTGAGGAAGATTGTTTGGGAAGTGATCATCTTCCAATCATTATACAATTAAACGTTAAAGCTAAAGATGAATACTGCAATATTGAGGACATAATTCCAAAGTTTCAGTATGTCAATGCTAATTGGGAACTGTATGAAACAATCTTGATGTCCCATAACATTGCAAGTATAGAACATGAAAGTATAGATACATTTTACGGAAATATTACACAAGCTGTTCTTTCTGCTGCGGAGAAGTCAATACCAAAATGCAAAGGAAAATCCAAAAGGTAAATATTCAGGTAATGTTTGGTGGAATAAGGAATGTGAACTAGCAGTACATATTAAGAAGGAACACATTAAAAAATGGATAAGAAACAAATCTGAAGAGAACTTTAGGGAAATGAAGAAAACTAAAATACGCTGTAACAGAATTGTGGCGAGAGCCAAAAAGATTCACTGGGCGGAGTTCTGTAAAAATAAGGTGTCTAAATCAAAAGATACATTGAAGGTTTGGAAAAAAATATCAGAATTACAAAATGGATACAAATTACAAGTGTATCCATTCGCAGTAGAAGGCAACACATTTCCTAGTGCAGTAGATAAAGTGGAGGCCTTTGTTAATATGTTTGCAGAAAGTAGTCTCACATCAAGTCTTAGTTTACCACACATAAACCTCAGAAAACAAGAAGTCAAAGGAGATTATCAAGATCCAGTTTCTATTCATTCTCAGTATATCAATGCTCCAATTCAATATAATGAATTCCTAGACGTTTTACAGTCGTTTGCAAATACCTCTAGTGCAGTGGGTATAGATGGAATTTCTTACAAACTACTTTATCATTTACCTGAGTCGTGGAAAAACTACTACATAAATTTTACCAAAAACGTTGGTTTAATGGATCTATTCCTATTATCTGGAAGCAGTCAGTAGTAGTTCCAGTACTCAAATCGGGTAAAACACGTAAATTGATTAGTAGCTATAGACCTATTGCGCTAACATCACAAGCTTGCAAAGTAATGGAAAAGATTATTTTAAATCGGCTATTTCATTACTGTGAGAAACAGGATATAATTCCAGTTCATCAAGCTGGTTTTCGGAAAGGTAGATGTACGACAGAACATTTAGTTAAACTCAGAAATAACATTAAAAAACAAATTTCTAGACAAAAAAAGTATATTAGCAACCTTTTTTGACGTAAAAAGGCTTATGATAGTGTTTGGCATGCTAGATTATTATGCAAAATAAAACAGATTGGCATAACCGGGTTTATGTATGAGTACATTAAAGCTTTTTGTCTGAAAGATTTGTCTGCACCAAAGTTGGTAAATGTTATTCAACCTCAAAGAAAATAGATATGGGTATTCCGCAGGGATCAATAATTTCACGCTTTTTATTCACTGTGTTAATTTACGACCTCCCAAAATCTCTCTCACAAGACACAACTGTGGTACAATATGCAGATGATATTGATATATTGATAAACACTAATCTCCGAAAACGTACCCCCAAAAGAATCGTAGATTATGTTCAAAAGATTTATCAGATTGGCTTGGACAAATTATCAAACTATATGAAAGAAAATGGTCTAGAACTATCTGGGGAAAAAAACGTCTAATGCTTTTCAATAATGGGGAAAGTGCTAAAACATTGCCTAAATTATCCCTAAATGGGACGCCTTTAAACTACCAACATTGTGTAGAGTTTTTATGTGTACGTTTTACATAAAAATTATCTCGGAGAATTCATATTGAAGCCATATTAAATAAGGCAAGAAAAAGACTTAACTTGTTAAAAATTATAAATTCACAACCATGGAGTCAGGACATTAAAACTGTTTTACACCTTGGTACATCATTAGTTCGATCAACACTTATCTATGGTCAGGAAGTCTACTTTACTGCCCCAGCTACACTACTACAGAAGCTGCAAAGCATTGACAGTAAAGCAGTTAAATTAGCCCTTGGAATGCCAGTTCATACTAATACTGTAAAAACCTACAAAGAAGCAGGTATTCTGTCTTTATCTGACCAACGTAAATTAGCAACTGCAAAATACATTGTCCGAAGCCTGTCCGTCAAAAATTCAGTACGAGAAGATATATTTTTAGACGCAGATTTGGATTTCCCTAAGAGAGCGCAAACAATCCCGTATCTTTTTCCTATATTATGTCAAAGATGCTATAGAAAACTGCAATATGGATAATTATCAAGTCTATTCCCGTTTTACCAGTAACTCCTGCTATACCTCCGTGGGAACATATTAATGCTACTTTCGATATTGATTACACAGATTTGAAAAAGGATGAGGATGTGAACGTTTTAGCAAATTTAGTGAAAGAAAAATTACAGACAACATATTTTAAACATTTGAAAATTTTTGACAGATGGTTCTGTCTTAGATTCTTCAGATTGTGGTGCAGGCTTTGTTATTCCAGATCTCAAAGTGAAGAAATCTTTTATCTCGGTAAAGGATTTTCTATATTTACGTCTGAGTTGTATGCGATTCTCATGGCACTAAATTTTATTCAACTTCTACCTAATGATATATTTAACATTTTGATTTGTGTCGATTCTAAATCTGTCATATATAGTCTAAAAAGCTGGGATTGTAACACTAGAAAAGACTTAGTATATGAAATAAAACATGTTATGAGCTGTATTCTGTCCAGAGAAATAGGGATCGATTTTCTTTGGATACCCTCACACTGCGGAATTTATTGGAATGAAATTTGTGACAGACTGACAAGCAAAAAAGGGAGCTATAAATAGAGAAAACTCAGCAGTTTGTAATAATATGCACTTATCTCTTTTTCACAAAGATGATATGAAATATACTTATCATGTTCCACCTTGTTCAAGAAAAACAGCTTCATTGATATACAAGTGAAGACTAAATTCTTGGAAAACAAAATTCGCAAAAGACATTAAATGCGAGTGCTTAAGCCCCCATCTATGTTAAAAATATAATCTGCGAGTGTCCTATTACAATGAATCTGTTGAAAAAAAAATAACATAACAGTTGATCACTTAGCAGAAAATTTGTATGACATCTTACATAGAAATATTGCCACTCC
>BTPG01000006.1:26665256-26690256 GCA_036245525.1 Semisulcospira habei
AGTTGGGAAATACTTCCGTCGGGCTGAATGAGTTAGGAGATGTAGTAAATAAAACCCTACAAGCTCAACTAGGGCATGAAATATGAAAATCCTGAATGCAATTTTCTTTCTCTCAAAAATATTTTTTGATGATAACAATAACTTTTATCATTTGAATGACTAAATGTCCAATTACAACTTGTTATAAAAATAGTGTGCTGGTCTGTGATTTTGGATCTTACGGCTATAGACCGAAAGGACCAAAAGTCACAGACCAGCACACAAATGAGGACCTGGCCTAGTCATGCATGTACGTTGCCTTTGTGAGATTTCCTTTTCAATTCGACAAACGCACCGGAAACGATTTGCAAAATCTGGCCATACTTAAGACACATTTCTACAAGAGCGCCTCTAGTCTCCTAGTTCTAGGTCCCATTGCATGACGATGGACTGAAAATGTCGGCCTAGTCTATAATAACAAGTTCTGGCCTACTGTTGAACAGTAGGCCAGAACTTCTTATTTAGAGCAGGCCGACGTTTTAGTCAGGCGTTACGCATTGCTAACCAGCAATTACATACGACAGCCTGATACTATCAAGCAATGAGACCGATATTTCAAATATTATGTTTTGAAACGTTGCGTAAAAGGAGACAGTTAACAAATTTAATATGCATTAAACAGCAATTTATGTAGGTGTTAAGTAAACAACAGAAGATCGGGGTTTTTTTTTCTTTTGCCTTTCTAAAGGCCTTTTCTGTAATGACATAACAAGGCAAGAGCCACAAACAAAATCCGCAAAGAATTAACTTAAAACAAACAAACAAATAGGCAACTGAATAAACAACCAACAACAAAAAAGCCTACGGAAAACTTCTTTTTTAACAAAATACATCACAGACATCTAAACAGCGGGGAATACTGAGTAGGTGTGTGTGTGGAGGGTAGGGGGGTAGGGGTGGGGGTGGGGGTGTGGGAAGGGCATGCAATTAAGAAGTTCAGGCAAGTAGACAGCCCAATCCTGCAGATAAAGATGCTGCTTTAAGCCCTGACAATAGCTCACAGGTCCTCCATGCAGTCAACGCATTCCCGCATCTTCACAAAACATAGATCCACACGCGTCCGATCAGTCCAGTACGTACTAGGGCCGACGTACTGTCGTGCGCGAGCCCACTGCAGCCGACGTCGGCCAGCGGTTCTTTTGCTTGTTAGGCAAGCTGTCAGTTTCGTTTCCTCAGGGTGCATTCTTTTCAGACTTGGTGCGGACCATTGATCTATATTGTAAAGGGGAAAAGACAGTAAATTCATGTTTTGGGAAACAATTTTCATTATAAAGCGATGAAAATGTTGCTTTTCGCAAAAAAACCGGACTTACTGGCTTTTGGCTTCACGGAGCTGGGCAGTAATCCTTCCGCTGCCAGGAGATCACCAATTCCGATATCCACACCCCCCAACTGATGGTGGCATTTGTATCCGTGTTCCTTGCGCGGATGCCGGCCTCTTTTGGCACCGAAATTCCTATGATTTCAAAGACTTAATTTCAAATGCACTGTCTGCAATGAGCTGCACACTCGAGACGTACTGCATCCGGATACGCGGCTTAAAGCCGCGTATCTGGATGCAGGACGCCTCAAATGTGACAATGCATCCACGCAACTGGGTTTGAAGGTGTTTATCTGCAATAGGTATAAATCCTTACGAGCCCATACGACTCACCAGCCAACCCTTATCTAACTAAAATAGGCTTATATTATCAGGAGCCTCTACAAACGCGAAAACAGTCAGGTTTCGTTTACAACGAACGACCCCGAACAACGAACGAGAGTAAAGGCCCCGCCACACATGCCGGTTGTGCCCCGATTTTGAAGCCGATTCCGATCCGATTGCGATCGGATGACGTCATATATCCGATCCGATCCCAATCGGCTGGGAATCGGGTGTCTAGGACCTGCTCTATTTCTCCGATCCGAATCGGCCCCGATTGTAAGCTTCAACCAATCAGAGCGCGTCTCGCAAAGCACGTCGTTTCAGTTTGAAAATGGCGGAAGATCAGTACCACCTTCGTTGCCGATGTCTCGCCCGCCTCTTCCCGAATATGATGCAAAACGGCTGATAATGCAAGCACATCATCATCATTGTCAAAACTAGCAGCCATTTTGCAGAAACAGGTACGACTTTGATCCTCTGTTCAAACCGGTCGGCTAAAAAAATGTCGGGAAATGTGTGGCGGTGCACACGTTTTCATAGTCCGGCCCAATCACCTACCGATTCGAAACTGCCCGGGAATCGGCATCAAAATCGGGCATGTGTGGCGGGCCTTTAGTTACGGCTGATGACAACCGTGTACCATAACTGTCTTTTCTAAGCGTGGTTCTTTCTCCGTTAGGTACTTCTTTGCATTTTACACGCTTGGCAGTCACCTTTTTGGTCTGGATCATGTACCATAAGAATACACAACACTACAAACACCTCCAAGAGGCATAGATCGTCCTGAGCCCAGAGGGCTCATGAGGATCTAGGCCTCTCGGAGATGTAGGGGCTCCTGAGGATCTATGCCTCCTGGAGATTTGAGGAATGTGGCACGTGCATATAGTAGAAACTCTCACAAACCAGATAGGTGAGGCTAGCGCTGGCAGAATTGTACACAAACCAAGAGGAATCACTCAGCGTCGGACAGACAACAGTTAGATCCCCTGCCCCCGCCTAGGCGGGGGCTGGGGATCTAACTGTTGTCTGTCCGGCGCTGAGTGATTCCTCTTGGTTTGTGTACAATACAGTAGAAACTGATTATTCGCCGTGACTTCTCTTTCGTTCGTTTTTGGGTTTATTCGGCGTAAACGTAACCTCCAGAAAGAAGAAGCCAATGGTGGCAGTCCGCCTCATTAGAAATTAAACTAAAGACATGAGATTAGGGCACGGCTGGCCTGTGAAGGGAAAATAAGGTAATTTCTTCTTTGAGACAAGCGAGATTTTCATTGTAATACAATGAAATTCTCGCTTTTCACAAGAAAAAAAATGAATTTCTGTCTTTCGCCTGCGATGCCCTGTGAAGGCACAAGGCAGTAAGCTAATTTTGTTGTGAAAAGCGAGATTTGCATCGTAATGCAATGATAATCTCGCTTTTAACTAAAATTGGCTTAACACATTTTGCCCCAGGACCGAACTCCCAACATTCTGAAGTTGTCCTCTGACAGACAGAGAGAGATCGAGCATGACAGTGCGAGGGTGGTGCCAGAATAGCTTTGAGCCTATGAGCCAATCTATTCTGGCACCACCCTCGCACTGTCATGCTCGAATCATGTCTTGCTGTGGTATGTCGGAGCTGAATGAGTTAATATCGTTTGCCTTCGCAGGGTAGACTGCATTTGGAAGAGGGAAAAACTGTCTGGGGTGAAAGTTGAAAGACAGCGGAGATTGTCTGTGGGACTGATGAAACAGAGCGTGTAAGAAGTGACTAAAACTAGGACGCCCGAGGTAGTGACACAAGAGTGTAATGGGTTTTCAAGGGCATGAGACGACTTTTAAAGGTCAAAACTAAAATGAATCGATAAGACTGCATTTGATGACCTACAGGCTCTTTAAAAAAATCGGTATGACTGCCTGTCTGACGTGTGTCTCTATGTGCGTTTGCAGGACTTTCTTTCTGTTTGCAACTCTGTGTTTGTCAGTTGCCCTGCTTGACTGCCTGCTTGTCTATCTGTCTGTTTTCCTGCCTGCCTGCTTGTCTGTTTGTCTGTCTGTGTGTCTGTGTGTCTGTCTGTTTTCTGCCTGCCTATCTGCCTTGTTTCCCGACTGTCTGTCTCTATCACTTCTAGTCTNGCCGAAGTCGTCTATCTTATTTGTATAGACTTGTCCAAGGAAATCACTTTCAGTGTCGTCAAGCATACCAGACGCCATTGTCGAGAAGGCGCGTTTCTCACGATGTATCGACTTTGGTTTTACAAAGCTCGTTTGTTACAAAAACACAATTAACCCATTCAAAGCTTCTGATATTACCGCTCCGCAGAAAAGACGCGTAGTTTTAACCCTTGACTGCTACTGTCGATACCGCTCGGCGGAAAAGGCGCGTGACTACCTGTCCTTTCGGCCTATTGGTATAGTCAGTAGCAGTCAAGAGATTAACTCGTTCAAGGCACTCCGCGTCAATAGCTGCGGAAGTGGCGTATAGCGTTGCTTGCGGCAATCAAGGGATTAACTCATTCAAGGCGCTCCGCGTCAATAGCTGCGGAAGTGTCGTATAGCGTTGCCTGTGGCAATCAAGAGATTAACTCAGTCAACGCGCTCCGCGTCAATAGCTGCGGAAGTGTCGTATAGCGTTGCCTGTGGCAATCAAGAGATTAACTCAGTCAACGCGCTCCGCGTCAATAGCTGCGGAAGTGTCGTATAGCGTTGCCTGTGGCAATCAAGAGATTAACTCAGTCAACGCGCTCCGCGTCAATAGCTGCGGAAGTGTCGTATAGCGTTTCCTGCGGCAATCAAGAGATTAACTCAGTCAACGCGCTCCGCGTCAATAGCTGCGGAAGTGTCGTATAGCGTTGCCTGTGGCAATCAAGAGATTAACTCAGTCAACGCGCTCCGCGTCAATAGCTGCGGAAGTGTCGTATAGCGTTGCCTGCGGCAATCAAGAGATTAACTCAGTCAAGGAGTTCCGCATCAATATCTGCGGAAGTGTCGTATAGCGTTGCCTGCGGCAATCAAGAGATTAACTCAGTCAAGGAGTTCCGCATCAATATCTGCGGAAGTGTCGTATAGCGTTGCCTGCGGCAATCAAGAGATTAACTCAGTCAAGGAGTTCCGCATCAATATCTGCGGAAGTGTCGTATAGCGTTGCCTGCGGCAATCAAGAGATTAACTCAGTCAAGGAGTTCCGCATCAATATCTGCGGAAGTGTCGTATAGCGTTGCCTGCGGCAATCAAGAGATTAACTCAGTCAAGGAGTTCCGCATCATTATCTGTTCAAGTGTCGTATAGCGTTGCCTGCGGCAACGCTATACGACACTTCTGCAGCTATTGACGAGGAGTACCTTAAATGAGTAAAAAGAGACAAATTCTGACAAAATAATCACAGATGAAAAATTGACGACTGATGCACGCTTGTCTGTCTGCCTGATTGCACATTTACGAATATACGAATATCTGAGCCAGTCTGTGTTCTAGTTAGTTAGTTATTTGAGTTTAACGCAGTCTGTGTTCTAGGCCATAAGGTCCAAATCTACAGATCAACACACATGCTAGCGACTGGATTGTATACTTGCTTGTTGGTCTATTTTGAGAACAAAACAACCCGAAATATGATTAAATTGTGTAGTAACTATCATTTCTATGCGTGTTTCTTTCTCCGTTAGTTTCTTCTCTGCATTTTACACGGCTGGCAGTCACCCTTTTTGTCTGGGCGATTTAGCACGCTAAATGCCGAGACGTATTGTAGAAATTCACAGATCAAAGCCCAATTATAGCTTGGAACGGGATCAGTTGTTTGGTCGCAGATTGCGTTTTAAAATCATTGTAAAAACATCAAAGATCTAACGCCGTGTAACAACAAAAATCATGGATACAAAGTGGTTTCAGCAACAGGTATAGATCCTCATGAGCCCCCACATCTGCGGGGGCTCATGAGGATCTATACCTCTTGCAGTATACCTCTTCAGATCTTCTCGGCAGTGAAGGTTTAAAGCCGTATATTGCGGTGAAAGCTTTTATATATAATTGTCATGTGATTATTCCATTACTGGGCGTGAAGGCAACAATTAAAAAACAAAAACAACAAGAACAACAAAAAAACAAACAAAGCAGACGGGACGCGTTGTTATTTCGTTTCCTCTTTTTAAGAGCAAAGTTTGGGAAGAAAGCAGGTGTACACATGGAAAGTTGTTCACGTCAAAATGACCCGGGTCGAGCTGGCTGAACAGTTTTAGATGCTTAGCGCGACCTACTCCCGGCAACAAATAGTTAACAGTACGTATTGTTTTTTTATGAAAAGATTTTAGATAGTCTTACAATCATGCTGCACAAAATGGTTAACTCAACTTGCGAAGCGCTGACTTAACGTATGAAGCGTGAATGTCATAAAATGAACGACTTTTCTGCTCCTTTCCGCTGTGTTATAGAGTTGAGTTTGTCCATCACGCGTAACGGACAGTATAAAATCCCCGTTAAGTCTGCCCACTCCAGTGTGTTGTGAAAGATAGGGTAGAAAATCTTAGTTGAGACAATACAACCTCGGAAAACCGTTGTATCGACAAAGTATTGCTGTCAAAGCCCGCCTAGAAAATGATCGCTTTAAAGTGACCCACGGTAGCAACTTTCAACGCCCAGATTCTCTACAGCAAGGTGCCAAGCTAATCTGGCACAACCCTTGAATTATCATGGTCGATCCATCTCCTGAGACCGGTACATACACGTTACGTGACACCTCCACAAATTGATAAATGCATCCATGGGGTTAAATAGGTTAAAGTGACCTCGAGCTTATAATTATGACGTAGCAGCTCTCCTCGTGAAAGTATCTTCCGGTCGATCTCGCGTAGCAGCTATTCGTGACAAATTGACCCCGTGTCGATCTGGTATAAGGGTCAGCCTGGCGCGTTACACCGGCAGGACTAGAATTTGAAACCTTTGTTTTACTATAAAAATATACCACAAATGCGTCATGCAATTGACATTAATACTTTAACGAGACATCTTAATGGTTCTTCGTCAAACTAGAAATAAAAAAGATACGCTTCTTCTTTTTTTGTAATCCTACTTACGTATCACCGCTGAAGACACCCAGTGAACATATAGAATCTTAAATTTATTCGCCATTTTTGTGTGTCCACAAACAGGACGCGAAATGTTTCTTCCACTAGGTTAGAAAAGTATGGTTGGAAACTTCCTTCTCAGGGGCGGATCTGAGCGGCGGGGGGGGGGGGGGGCGGTGTGAAGGGGGGGGGAGTACGGGGTTGACGGGGGGGGGGGGAGGGTGACAGTGGTTCCGTACCCACCTAACCCTATTCCGCGGGCCATAAATTAGTTAAAATGCTTTATTAATGTTCTTTCTCGGAGTTTGGATACTGAATTTTGATATTTTGGCAGATGGTGAAAAGGTAGAAGCGGTGCTCCTACCCACTTCCCCTTCAACCCCTCCCCCACTCCAACGCCCGACAGCGTTTCGATATTTCGGCGAGTGGTGAGAAGGTGGAAGCGGTTCTCATATATGCTTGGTGTGCTTTTTAAGTCCCTTCTATTTATAGAAGGGACCTTTTAGGACGGGTCGCGGTGGGGCGATTTTAATAGCACGTCCATGATGTCAAAGGTGGGCAGACCTAATCCTCTGACAACTGAAGTAACAAGATAAAAATTACATCATGTCTAGTTACGCCAACCTCGCTGCTGAACGTACATATGGCGCGAAGCGCCGTATGTGCGTATGTATGTATGTATGTATGTATGTATGTATGTATGTATGTATGTATGTATGTATGTATGTATGTATGTATGTATGTATGTATGTATGTATGCATGCATGCATGTATGCATGCATGTATGTATGTATGTATGTATGTATGTAGGCCTATGTGTGTATGTATGTATGTGCGTATGTATGTAAACACGAGAATCTCCGATATTGCTGTACGCATAAGCTTGAAACTTGTCTAAATATTTTCTCCTAGGGGTGGATAAGAGAGCCTCCGAGCCTCTTGGAGATGTTTGGAGCGCAAGCTCACGCACACACACAGTACACACACACACACACACACACACACACACACACACACATCAACGCGCTTTCAGAAGCACATGCAGGTGTACTTAGATGAAGCTAGATGAGGTCAAGCTGATTTCATAAAAAATATATAGCAAGACTGAAATCGTACTGTGAAATTCTAGTTTTGTCACCATTTTCCCAAGTCTAGAAGCGAAAGTGAAACTCATATCACGCTAAGTATAAAAGTACGTAAAAACCAAAATACATCATGATAAATGACGTTTGACAAACCAATGACGCGTATGCACTGCGCCCCTTTCACTGTTGCGCATTGGCAGATCTGCTAGGCTTTTTCAAAAGAAGATATTTCAACATCAAAATTAGGTCAAAGACGAAAGGCAGAGACCCTTGACAGCGAGAGCAGCTCGCATATAGAAGGAACTTTGTGGGTTATGGTTCATCCTATCTTGTTGATTTTTCGGCCAGTGTGCAGGAAGGTCCGGCGTCGGGCGGTCTTTTGTGTCAAGTTGAAGGTCCCAATCATAAGTTGGAACACGCCTGGACGCACCTGCATCTCGCGTTGTTTCCAGCAGGAGCTATACCCCCCCAAAAAAAATTGAAAAAAAAAGTTACAATGCACGTATTGGTTGCTTATCTGCCAAATACAAACCAACTGCTGGCAATACAGATTTCATGAGCCTCGGCAGCTTGCCAACAGCTAAAACCATCAAAAACATTACAGACATTACAATCGTCACAGAAACCGTCACAGCTGAGTTGATGTCATTAGCTATCTTAGTGGTAACAAAGACCGCGGTATCTCCAGATGGACTACCCAATGCGCAAAAGGCCATCGGGCCGACGTTAGCCGCCGTTGGCCCGCGCATGTCCGTGAGCGGGCCAACGGCGGCCGACGTCGGCCCGATGGCCTTTTGCGCATTTGAGTAATTTGTCCCTGCGTCCCATTGTCCTGGCATCGCTCGATCGCACCCGTGATGCATTCAACCCTTTCTCGCTTGACCTAGTAGAATGCAAGGAAAGAGATCTAGAAGAGATACAAAGACTGTCTCAAGAAGTCACTTAGTTCCTGCCAAATCGACCACCACCAGTGGTCTTCGCTTGCTACGGACCGCGACACCTGGCGCTCCTCCTTTTACAATGCAGCCGTCTCCTTTGAGGACGCTCGCAGAGCTTGCCTTAAGGACAAGCGGCTTAGGAGAAAAAAACAAAGATACCGGAATTTAGAACCCTGGCCAGACCTCCCCCTGCAGACACTGCGGTCGAACCTGCCTGTCCGGGATTGGCCTCCGCAGCTACGAACACGCCTGCAGAAGTCGTGGGCAACCCTTGTAGAATCTTCGTTCGCGAAATCAAGCCAAGCCATAGTGGTGGATAAATCCAAGGAACACAGATATGAATAGTACCTCACGCTCCCCCCCCCACCCCCCGCAATTGCCGGGGGGGGGGGGGGGTTAAGAAGGAAGGGGGGGGGTTAGGAGGGGGGATTAGGGTGGGGGGAGGGGGGCTCATGTGGTTGTTCACCTCTTGAAGTTGTGTGGTGTTCGCATCTTCTTTTTTTTTTGTCTTGAGATCTATCAGGAAACATCAATGGTGTTTCCCGTACCGATACAGCAACAACTATTGTTAATTTAATATGTCAGACTTACTTACTTACTTACTTACTTACTTACTTACTTACTTACTTACGCCTGCCACCTCTACCCGGGTGTAGGCCGTCGACGAGAGACCTCCAGCGACTCCTGTCCTGTGCTTCTCCTTCGATTTTACTCCAGGTGGTTCCCAGTCTCTTGATGTCTGCTTGGAGGTCTCAACGCCAGGAGTTTCTCGGCCTACCTCTTTTCCTCTTCCCCTGGGGGTTCCATGACAATGCCTGCCTAGTGATACTGGAAGCTGGCTTTCTCAGACTGTGACCAATCCATCCCCATTTTCTTCGCCCAATTTCATTCTCTGCTGTTATCTGCTCTGTTCTCTCCCAGAGTCTGACGTTGCTGATCTTCTCTGGCCAGTGGATTTTCAAAATTCTTCTAAGGCAACTGTTTATGAGGATCTGTACTCTGTTGACTGTGGTTTTTGTCAATCTCCAAGTCTCTGCTCCATATAGGAGAACTGCTTTTACGTTGGAGTTGAAAATCCGGACTTTGGTGTGTTGTGACAGCTCTCTGGAACTCCACACTTTTTTCAACTGGAGAAAGGCTGCTCTGGCTTTACCGATTCGTGCTCTGACATCTGCATCAGTGCCGCCTTTTTTGTCTATGATGCTCCCGAGATAGGTGAAGGACTCCACCTCCTCCAACGGTGTGCCAAATATGTCAGATTCCTATGGGTAAAAGTTTTGTGATGCATGCATAGTTTAGATTATTAAGTTCAAGTTAAAAGAGTTGTTTGATGTTTCTTTTTTAAATATTGTGAAGTAAGCTATAAACTCTCTTGAATTACACAGTCACCAAAGAATTACCGTTCCACCCCCACCCCCCTCCGCCCCCACCCATACTCTCGCCCCCTACACCCACGCCTCACCCCCTCCCCCTAAACCCCCCACAACCGACGGTACATAATGATGATGTGGACCATTTCCACGTAAATGGACATGCCATGACCACATCTTGATGTGCCCCAGGATAAATAAACAGCCACACATCCAGCTAATGCCGTATACAAAAGACAGATTCTCATGAGGTAACTGCAGGATGCAAGGGCTCATGAGAATCTGTGCCTCTTGCTTACACAACTCGGTCCTATATATTAGCTGGATGCTGTGTTTCATGAAATCTCAGACATCGTACGTAGACTGGGTTGACTTAGGGGACTTTATGGTTGAGGATGGTGGGGAAAGGTGGGGCGAAGAGGGGGCCGGGGTGGGGTGGGGTGGGCGGGGGTGGATGGAGGAGGAAAGGGGGGAGTGAAGGGGAGGGGGGTAAGAGCGAGAATCCTGATAATTTGTTCCTCTTGTTGAAGCGGATCAGCCCATTTGCATTCTGAGATCGAGAGAAGCCTCAAGGTGCCCCGCATCAGTAGCTGCAAAAGTGTCGTATAGCATCGCCGCCGGCAAAGCTATACAACACTTCCGCAGCTTTTGGTTTGAGGTGTGAAACTTTCCCGCGTTGTTTTGGCGTACGTCACCTATTTGGTCTACGAGTGTTCTGCTGCGTCACAAGTTCTTACAGAAAGTTCACTTGCCGCTATTGTTATTGTACTGTTGAGTGTTGCTGCCTTTCTTGCTTTTGGTTTTGCTTGTGGTGGTGTTGAATTGTTGTATTTGTTATTGTCGTCGTCATAGTTGTTTATTTAGTTGTTGGTTGTTGTCTGGTTTCGTTTGGTTTCATTTAGTTTTTTTTGGTTTGTTTTGGTTTTTGTTTGGTTTGGTGTGGCTTGGTTTGGCTTGGTATGTATTTGGCTTTGTTTTGGTTCTGGGTTTTCGTTTGCTTTCCTTTAGTTTGCTTTGCATCGCTTCGCCTAGCTTGGTTCGCTTCGCTTCGTTTAGTTCTTCTGTTAATCAAGCCTTTGTCATAAACAAGGTATTCATTTCGTTTTGTTCTGTTGTGTTGTGTTGTGCTGTGTTGTGTTGTGTTGTGTTGTGTTGTGTTGTTGTGTTGTGTTGTGTTGTGTTGTGTTGTATTCTGTTGTGTTGTGTTGTGTTTGGTTTGGTTTGGTTTGGTTTAGTTTAGTTTGGTTTGAATTGATTGGTTTGGTTCGGTTTGGTTTTGGCTTTTCTTTGCCTTTGCTTCATGTTGCATCGCCTGGAGTGGTTCGATTCGCTTCGTTTTACTCTTTTGTTAATCAAACTTCTGTCATAACCAAGTTATTTTTACACATTTGTGATACATCATTATATGCGCCACAGAGAGACAATGTGATACATTCGTGTACAAGTTGTAGTTGCAAAATGTCATTCATGCACATTTGTTAAGGTAGCGTATGCAATAATCTGATACAAAATTCAAAACTTTCTCTCCTGCTTCCATTTTTCCTTTATCATAACATGCTACGCGACGCGTACAAAAAAATGCCTGATGAAAATCATGAAATAATATTTTTTTTGTTCACACTTTCTCTGCCGTTACTTGGCAAAAGCCAGTATGTCCATTTTTGAGAAAGGAGAGATTTTCAATGCGTAACAATTACGCTTTTCTCAAAATTGGACATACAGTGTATAGCTTTTGTCATGCAACGGGAAGTATTTGTCATCTGCACGTGCGACATTTTTTGCTGGTCTGTGATTCTGGACCTGAAGGCGCTAGTGCCGTCAGGTCCAAAATCACAGACCAAAACACGATTAACGTAAGGACCAGAATCACGGAGTACCTCATGTCCGGACAAATCTAATATTCCCGCGCTGTGTACCACTTTCTAAAGAATAACAAGAGAGAATGCATGAGTGAGCGAGCGAAAACACGGTTGCGCACTAGCTGGGCAATTCGGCCTTAAATATTTTATCATCCTATCTCAGAAGGCAGCAAGCAGCTATGTTTGGTCAGCGCGAAAGGTAGACTACTACTCGAACGGCACAGGCCTACTCACTTTCAAGATGTAAACGATACAGGTGACTGCTTACAAGAGATATAGTCTCAAGGGCTCCTCCTTGCATGAGCTCTTGAGAGTCTGTGCCTTTGCAGATGTAGTGTCTTGTTGAGGAAATGCAGTGAGTGGATTATTCCTTGTGAATGGTAGACGAACCACAAAATGCATGTAGCGGATTCACCGCGATAGCTTAATTTAACCCATTTAACCCCAAGGACACATGTTCCTGAGTGTAGCGGTGTCACTTCACAATTATGTACCAGTTTCAAAAGATGGATCGGCCATAATACTTCAAGGTAGTGCCACATCAGCTTGGCCTTTTATTATTTATTTATTTACTTATTTATTTATTTAACATTTTTTTATTTCATTTATTTCATTTATTTATTTTATTTTATTTTTATTTTTTTAAATGTTTTATTGTATTTATTTAATTTTTTTTTTTTTTTTGGGGGGGGGGGGGGGCGGGGAGGGGGGCGGGAGGGAGGCGGGGGAGGGGGCTTGTTGTTTGTTGATAGATTTGTTACATTAGTCTCTAGGGTTTGTCCACAAGATATGTGAGCAGGGGGGGGGGGGGGGGGGAGGAGGGGGGGGCTTGTGTTTTTTTGTTGATATATTTGTTACAATAGTCTCTAGCGTGTGTCCACAAGTTATGTTACAATTGTTACATTGTGACGAAGCTCGTTATATAACATCGTACTAGTGAGTTCTTGCGTGCGCACGGTGCGTGCACGCTTCAAACCTTGGAAAACATCCACACAAATATACTCGCCAGAATGTCAGAAACAGGTATCGCATTGCTGTCTAGACAGTTTGAAATTTAAACCAGTTGAGTTCATATAATACATATGTCTAGCCCTGTTACCGCCAGTCGACGCAGGTTGTGTTTCTGAAGTCTTTGTGAATTCCTAGCCAAAGATCCCCAGCTGTTCAAGGAACATGGGTGCAAAGTGGTGTTAGCAAAAAGCATAGATCCTCATAAGCCCCCGCAGCTGCTTGGGCTCATGAAAATATGTTTCTTGCAGTTAACCATGTTAGAGTACAGATGGCTTCGTGCACAATGGGGTTAACCCATTCAGCCCTGGCGCACTACAGCAGGATATGGTTCGACCATGATAATTCAAGGGTAGTGCCAGATTAGCTTGGCGCCTGTTGGCGCCAAGCTAATCTGGCACTACCCTTGAATTATCATGGTCGACCCATCTCGTGCTACAGGTGCATAGTCGTTAGATGATGCCTCCAAAATTTGGGAAATACGTGCGTCGGGCTGAATGAGTTAAGCAAGTCTTCAGATGACAGTAATAATTATGTAAAACAATAAATCAAGATAAACACTAGTGAAATGCCATGTCAGATAAATGCTTAGAGTTTTTGTCGATATACACCCATACAATGTATAAGTTATCAAATCCGTATCTCACGTGGATATGTGTTTATTTGCTTGAATGTTTGTGGTTTGCTTTTTGTTGTTGTTGTTCGTTCGTCTGTTTGTTTGTGTGTTTGTTCGTTCAGTTGTTTGTTATTTCATTCATTTATTCATTCATTTATTCATTCTTCCGTTCCTTCGTCTAATAGTATGTATCTTTCCGTCGGTCAGTCCATTCATTGTTTGTTTGTTTTTTATCTATGTTTATCTAATTTTTATTCATATATTTTTCAGTTATTTATCATTTTATTGATATATTTCCTTATTTTCTCACACTTAAATATTTCTTGATTAATTAATTAGTATATTCTATCTTATTTGCTTTAGTACACAACATTCTAAGTTATTTTTGGGAACTATATTTTTGGTCAAAACAGTGTAGATATTTCTCATGTAACGTAATATAGTTCAGTCATATCTCATGTCATTATCTATGTCGGCGTCACGTCCTGAGAAAGTCTTATTACTGTCATGACGTTAAGTAATCTACAACCAACTGTGTCGGCGTCAGTGACCTGTTTTACAGTCAGTGTGGGCGGTTTGCTGTCGGGATGTCGCGATAAGGTTTCTTCCAACCAACTGCAATAGTTGTAGATTCCCATGAGCCCCATTGGTTGCAAGATGCTGTCGTTTCTCTGGACATGAAGGGAGCAGAGATACGCTATGCCTCTACGTCTACTTTGAACGTGTTTGCCCTACAATAGTGAGGTTTTGCTTGCGACGAACGACTCCCAACAACGAACAAGAGGGAAGTCATGGAGGATCACCTTGGACCATAAGCATATATACAATTATCCAAGCATCTCCAAGAGACATAGATCCTCATGAGCCCTTCGGGCCTATTGGAGATGCCTATTCTTATAACACACGCTGTCCGTCGTGATTTCGCACTCGCTCGTTTTGGTGATTCGTTCGTTGCAAGCGAAACCTCACGAATATCTTGCAGAAGAAACGCAGCGAAAACGACACTTGAATTCTCAGGTAACGAACTGACTTTCTGTTGGAGATGTTTGGTGTGTGCAGCTCTCTTAACTCATTCTACCCCAACACCGAAATCTGCAAATTTTCCCGTTGTCCTCTGAAGGCTGCATTGAAGTGCAGGACATGGATCGACCATGATAGTTCAAGGGTGATGCCGGAATAGCTTGGCGCCTAGGCGCCAAGCTATTCCGGCATCACCCTTGAACTATCATGGTCGATCCTTATCTTGTTGTGGTGTGTCTGGGGTAGAATGAGTTAATATGTTATGTTCATAAATATTGATAAATGGGTTTGCAAATGTCTTTTCTAACGTGTTTCTGTATTCGCTGGAATGCTCTCCGCATTTTACAGGCTCGGCAGTCACCTTTTTCGTCTAGAGTTCTCTTCATGCGTTTGGCAGCAGTGTCTGGTTATCAAAAAGAAAAATGAGCTGACAAGTTCGTTATATTTTTTCTTCGTAGTCTCTCGACAGCGACCGTTTCAGGCATTCTATTGGTTTATGGTTCATTTATTTATTTAGAAAAAGTGTGCTGGTTTGAGATTATGGACTTTACGGCCTTTGGCCGTTAGGTCAATAATCACAGGTCAGAACACATATTAAATTTATCGGGTTTGTCCGAATTTACTTCACTGCCTCTCAGTCGTAGGCACTAGTCTTCAGAGGGTTTCAGCCGGCGACTGGCCCAGATGTCGCAAACTGGCGCCCGAAAGGTGTATCGGGGCGGTCTCAGTATGTGACGGGGAATTAGCTGGCGTTTCACGCCGATCACCGTGGAAGTAGTCACATAAAAACACGCAGTCTCCCCACGATCCGCGGGTAAATAGTTCGGACAGTAAGTTAATATTGCAAAAGCGACAAGGGAGATCCAGCTAGTCGGATATGCGACCGTCACATTTCGGTCTTGTCTAAATGACTTGTGAGTTGAATACTTAAGTGTGGAGGTGTGTGGGTTGGGCGGAGGGACGGGAAGGGACGGAGGAGGGAGAGAGAAGAGAGTCGATGGCGGTATAGGGGGGGGGGGGGGAGTGAGAGTTACCGTCACGATTTCGTTAATTGCGAAACACTGAGAGTAAGATTTAATACTTCAGCAATTGTTCGTTAGGAAAAATCAAAACAATCATGCAACCAACCAACCAACCAACTAACTAACCAACCAACCAACCAACCAACCAACCAACCAAACAAACAACAACCAACCAGACAAACAAACAAACAAACAAAACAAACAAGCACACAGGCAAACAAACAAACAACAACCAACCAGACAAACAAACAAAACAAACAAGCACGCAGGCAAGCAAGCAAACAAACAAACAAACAAATAAATAAATAAAAAACAAGAAAACAAACAAACAAATCAAACGAACACCATTAAAAAATCACTTATGCCTTAATTGTTCCAGTTGGATATACCGATCTACAGGGATTGGGTTTGGTGGGGGACTAAGGGGTGCGGGTGAGGGGGTGAGGGAATGAAACGAGAGTCTGAGGATTGACGGGGGTTAGGGTCGGGGGGCTGAATTAACACATTCTGCCCCAGGACATAAATCCCCAAATTTTGAAGTTGTCCTCTGAAGACTTATTGCACTTCTGGAGACAGATCGAGCGTGATAGTTCAAGAGTGGTGCCAGAATAGCTTGGCGCCTAAGGGCGCCAAGCTATTCTGGCACCACCCTTGAACTGTCACGCTCGATCCATGTCTTGCTTTGGTGTGTCGGGGCTGAATGAGTTAATCCAGGTGGATCTACCGATCTACATGGGTTGGGTTTGGGGGGGGGGGTGTAGCTGAGGATTGAAGGGGGTTGGGGTGGGGGCAATGTACAGCCTCAGGTGAATTAAGGGACCTCTCTTCCCCTTTCTGCCAGTTCCACTGAAAAACACAAGAACCAGCAAAGTACATAATGCCCCCTATGCAGCCAGTCCTTAACGTGTCACTTTCTGTCACTAGTGTCAGTCAAATTCACGTGAGTAAGCCCTCAGACATCACAAGCAGGACATGATCTTCGTTAAGTAGATTTCGAATGAGGGCCCAATTATTGTCCGTCAAAGTCATGTGACTAAGCTGAGACGTAAACTATACGTCATTTATACGTCATGTGCACGTCAGCCGATTGTGTTAACTCCCGACCCTAACCAACAGGTCGTCGGGCCGTCTCGGCCTCTGTTTCCAACCCTGAGGATTTGCTCTGAGCTTGTAAAGATTGTATCTCTGAAGCAATCACAAACTGTAAACTCGAGGACCATTCTGTCTGAGGAACGCAGATCTACATATCAAAAAAAGCTAGCAAGAGGCAATAGATCCTCATGAGCTCCCGCAACTGCGGGGGCTCATGGGGATCTATTCCTCTTGCAGGCTTTTTGTTGTTTTGCATTGAGGTAATAAGAAAGACGGCCAGAAAAATATCTGCATTGAGACTTAGGTGTTAAAATATATGAATATCCTTGCCTGCCTTTTTTTCCTCCATGTCACGGCATGCAGCCTTTGTTCCACATCACAGGAAAGGACATGATGTCACACGCAAATAATAATAATAATAATAATAATAATAATAATAATAATAATAATAATAATAATATACTGAATTATATTTATAAAGCGCAAACTCCCTGCAGTGCAGTCTCTAAGCGCTGTACAATGCAAATAAAAATGACAGTTAGTTAGTTAGTTGGGTTTAACGCCGAGCAGGCAACTAAGGCCATCTCACGGCGGCAAAATGACAAACTAAACACAAATGAATAGACAGCGGCAACATTAAAAACGAATATTTCAATACAAATTCAAAAATGACAGCACCCATAGCACAAACAACCATCGCAACAAGAACTGACACAGGGTCATCATGATGTTATTGTAAAACAGAAAATCGACTGGAATTTGGTAAGACAGAGTAGTGAGATTGGAAAATGCATTCGAGATCACCCGTGAATTTGACCCCTTCACTGACAGTGATCAGGAATTTAGCGTCTGAAACTTTTGCGAATGACTGACATTTGGGTGAAGAACGCAAATGTAAATTGGGCCAAACATAGGCACGCAGAACGTAGAACTGACACATGACATACACCTCATAGGCCTCTGCGACTTCGGGGGCTCACAAAGGTTTATGTTGCTTGCAGCTGGGTATAGCGTTCGCCTTGTCCCGGCAATGAAGGGGGTAGTTACGTGGGAATCACTTGTCAAGTTGTGTCTTAGTCACGTGACTGTACCGGATCAAGGAATTATGACTGACACGAGTATCTTAGTGCGAAGAAATGATCACAGATAATTACCGCACATGGTCTCTCGTGGGAGATCTATGATATCATGAACACAATTTCATAATGATTATTGATGATTATTCTTGATTTCAAGAGACGGGTTGAACCAGTTCACTGTCGGTAACGATTTTGTTGAGGTCGAGGAAGATGGGATGACCATGATAGTTCAAAAGGGAGCGCCAATTTTACTGAGAAATGAACAGAAGGACTGAAGTTAAATATTTAAGTTATGAAAGTAATTCACTATTGATTGATTGATTGATTGGTTGGTTGATTGATTGATTGATTGATTGATTGATTGGTTGATTGATTGATTGATTGATTGATTGATTGATTGATTGATTGATTGATTGATTGATTGATTGATTGATTGATTGATTGATTGATTGATGGATTGATTGATTGATGGATTGATCGATCGATCGACTGACAGACAGACGATTAGACAGACAGTCAGAGACAGTCAGAGACAGACAGAGACAGAAGACTCGCACAAAGTGAGATAATCATTATACTCCGGCTAACTGATGGTAAAACAGAGTCCATGCTTATCCCAGCTGGTGTGAGTCCTTTGCAGTTGTCCTGTCTTCCCAGTCACATCTCTGTCTGCCAAAATCAAATCACTTTCTCTGACAGTGTCAAAAACCTTGGTGTTTTCATTGACAGAGGACTCAAAATGGATAAGTATGTTAGTCATATGTGCAGATCAGTTTTTGTTGAACTTCTGCGCATTAGTAATGCTAGACAGTATCTGACGCCCGAAGCAACTGCCACCCTTGTCTCCTCCTTTGTTTTATCACGGTTAGACTATTGTAACTCCCTCCTCATATTTTCCGGCCTGCCTAAAACCCAGCTAGATAAACTGCAGAGAGCGCAAAACAGTGCTGCCCGTCTAGTTCTGCGCGTGCATAAGCGTGACCATAATCGCCCCGCCCTTAAGAAAAACTCCACTGGCTGCCCGTACAAGAACGCATTCTGTATATAGTAGTGTCCTGCATGTGCTTTAACTCTGCCAGCCTGACTTCTCCTGCCTATATCTCAGACTTACTACATCTGTATACTCCATCTCGCACCCTCCGCTCTTCCTCTGACACACGCAAATTTCGCCTTCCCAATTTCAAATGTAAAACACGTGGCAGTCGAGCCTTTTCCCATCTTGGCCCCGCCACTTGAAACAGCCTCCCCGCCCCTGTCCGTAACTGTCAAACGCTCTCCTCATTTAAACCACTTCTGAAACCCCACCTCTACAACGCTGCCTTTTACTAGTTCATTTCCCTAGCCATGCACAATTCATCACCCCGGTCGTGTGTGTGTGTGTGTGTGTGTGGTGTGTGTGTGTGTGTGTGTGTGTGTGTGAGTATGTTGTGTGTGTGTGCGTGTTAGCTGTAGCCTTTTCATTGTATTAGCGCTTTGAGCTCCTTTTAGAATAAGCGCTTAACAAATCTCCTTTATTATTATTATTATTATTATTATTATTATTATTATTATTATTATTATTATTATTATTATTATTATTATTGTTATTATTATTATTATTATTATTATTATTATTATTATTATTACTATTATTATTATTACTCCGGTGGGAATACGCGCTAGTAAGGGATACAACTTTTAAAGTTCTCTTCCTTACTAGCGACTATTCCTACCAACTTGTTTTGCCTAGCGCTAGCAGTCACCCATCTTCCCTCGACCGAAATATCACTCTTTCAAAATGCATTTAAAGTGGCCAAAAGATGTTAGAGACAGCTACGACAAACATCGGCCACGTGTTGTGATTTAATTATTTCAAGAGCGATGGAGTCAAACTGCCTGGATATTAGAGGAAGGCGGAGACAATGAGTCTGGTCTAAATAGTCCGTCACAACCCAATAGGTAAAAGCTAATGGGGCAGACGTCGGCACGAGGTCTTTTGCTCACTACTAGATCTAGTTTCTAAATCAGCCACTGCAGACAAAACTAACACGTGAACACGTTTTAACCTGTAGGTCGGCCACGGCATAGTAGCTATTTTGTTTCTGCGGGATTTTAGTGGGGTTTTGTTTTGTGTTTTTTTTGTTTTTTTCTCTCCACCCCCCCACCACCCCCTTTTGTAATTATGAAACAAACGGTATTATTAAGTGTTATTATTATTTTATGCGCATTCAAATTTGATTTGGAATGACCTTCAATTCAGTGTACATGTATATTTAACTTTCCTGAGGCAAAAAGCCGGATATTACAACGAGATTTGGAGCGCAACATAACAAGCTTTATTACTGCCTGGTGAGTGCGTTAAAACTCGTCCATAGAACATCTAACAGTGAACTCTCCACAACCCCCTCATTGGAGAAAGAACAACTGAACATTGTTTCAGGAAGACTTATATATCCATAATTATGATCCCACGCAAGCTTTCGGGGACTCATGTTCATCTATGACAGCATGTCTTTTTGCGTATGTTGAAGTGAACACCCGATGAACGCCCTTACTTAAACAACCACAGGCGTAAACTGGTCCAGAGAAGGCTTAGATCCCAGTGATCCCCACAGGTTTTTCTGAAGCTTCTGCGGGTCTATGCCTCAAGCTAAAGTTGATTTTTGCTGAACCCCTTCACGGCCAGGGGATGGAAACTGTGTTCTTGAAATCATTCAACATTCAACGCAACAAATATCTTCAGCCGTTAAATGAATACAGGTACAATTTGTTTTCGGGCAAGAGGCATAGATCCGCATGAGCCCCCGCATATGCGGGGTCTCACGAGGATCTATACCTCTCGCAGCTGGATGGTGTTTACTTTTTCTCGGCAGTTATGGGGTTAAAAAAAAAAACACGTACGAATCGGGAAAGCAATCCCACATAAGGCGCCTTTAATTAGGTCAACAAGAAGGTGCCTGGTCCTGAACACCGAGTCAGATTGACTCCTCGATATCCGAATACAAGAGACATAGATCCACATGAGCCTCCGCCGGGGCGGGAGCTCATGCGGATCTATGCCTCTTGTTGGTCCCATTTATATCTATGGTCCTCTGAATGATGAGCTACCTGGCGGTCAGTTTGGGATGGTTTCAGAGTGGCGATTGTTTTCCTTTTATTTCAGAAACTTCTGCATGTTCGGGTCATACTGTTCCGTTTAGTTCAGCTCGGTCAAGATGGGATCTCTACGTCCGGAAAGGCCCATACGCGTTCCACCCCACCCTTCAGAAATCTTATTAGAGCTCCTTTCAATGTCGAGCAAATCAATATGATTGGTCTGATTTACTCTGGATCTCTCCTTGATGCGCAAAAGGCAATCGGGCCGACGTCCGTGCGCGGGCCAACGGCGGCCGACGTCGGCCGGTGTATTTTCAAGTCTCCTACTGCTAGACGAGATCACGCACTTGTAAAGACGTCACTCCTTAACTTACACCCAGACGTACCGTGTAGTGTGTGTCGTTTGCCGGCGTCCGACCTTCCCCCTGTTTTTTTTAAGCTCTGCTTCAACATGAAATATTGATGACGTATGTTGAACAAAAACACCCGTTTTCAACGAGTCAGAAAGGAGGAGTACACAAAAACCTGTGACGTAGCCAGCTGTCTTGACTTTCCTACAAGCATTTTCCAAGTTGTCACCTACTGTGCCAAGGCCTCTTAGAACACGTTATACTGAAAGACTATCGCGGTACGTAGCTGGACTAAAGGACGTTAAGTCTTTCAGCCTTGAAACACTACAACGAAAAATCCATACCGTACAGGTGACAGCAGGCATGTTAAATGCATGGGAAATCCTAAACAAAAGAAAAAATTACAATCCAGATCAAAAACTTGAATGCAAAGAAAGAATTAACACATTCCCCTCCATAAATAAGGAAATTTTCAAGTTTCCCCCCCTGAAGACTGTATTACACTTCTGGAAACAGATCGAGCGTGATAGTTCAAGAGTTTGCCAGAATAACTTGGCACCTATGGACGCCAAGCTATTCTGGCACAACACTTGAACTATCACGCTCGATCCATGACTTGCCGTGGCATGTTGGAGTTGAATGAGTTAAGCGAAGAAAGGACAGTTACATCACCATTTATTAACATTTCGGGCTAAACCCATTTTCTTTTAAAATGGACATACACACCATATCACTGCACAGCACTATATTAGTTTTTAGTGAAGTGCAACAGAAGAAAAAAAAACAACAACAACAACTGAGGATTCATCCCAAAATCTACCGTATTGTTTGGATCTCATATGCGTTTACCTTTAAGGAACATTCACAGTTGTTTATATATGTAGGCTTATTATGCTGATCTATTTCCTTCCTCTCTAAGCCAACCTCTGATCAACACACACGTCGGCGCACACAAATAAAGACGGACACACGGTGTTTCCCGGCAATAGTACGCTCTGTGGGCTCGTGTAGCGACAGGACTCCATCTCCGTCTACTCTAACCCACCCTCTGATCCACACACACTGGCACACAGAAATAAAAGGCGGACACACGGCGATTCCCGCCATTCGTAAGCTCTATGGTCAGGCGTAGCATAGATATTTTGAAGAAGAATAATAACATGAGCAGCGAAATGACGTCACTTCAAGCTTCAGGTCACGTTATATTTAAATTGGGCAGTTGAGGCAGTAAGAGGACCGGTGTTTTTAAAAATAATTTTTGCCTTGTTCGAAAATTTGTAGTAGGGCTGAATGTTGGAGTTTGCTGGAAATGTCTGATTAGATGAAAGGAGACATGTTTGGTGCTTTGATTCATACCATCCTGAGCTAATCCAGTGGACAATTGTGGGCCTATGTTGAGTTGCCGTTGACGTAGTGATTTGAGGGGCACGCTGATTTCAGCTGTGCTTGGGTGTGGGGTTGGTAAGGAATCAGGTTCATAGCCAAAAAATGAGACTGTCAATGTGCTGTTTTTTTGTTATTTTGTGCATGGCAAATGTGCAGCTGGTGGGCGGTAGTGTTTTTTAGGGGATTGAAATATTAGGGGATGCCTGGGACTGACTATGGCTAAGAGACTGGACATTACGGAAACGGCACTGTGTTTCGTGGCCTTCAAGGTCATGGCATCTTAAGTCCCGAGGCCGTGTTCATAGTGACGATTCAATGTTATACGTCACTAATCGCAGTACTAACATTTGAACTATCAGAAGATCAACTTTGCAATTTTCTTGTTGATTTTCACGCCTAGAGCTTACAGATCACAATTTGACCTAATTCTACCTCAGGGCCGGGACAAATAGCAGGCTTGTGCAAACACTGTTTATAAAAAATCATGCGGGTATTAATGAGAAGGTAGCTTTTTTTCGTAAAAGAAAAAATAAGTTATGTTAGCTGTTTTATAAATGACTCCGAAAAAGTGGTGCAGAAATTGTCTGATTTTCACACATAGGGCATACAGGCCACAACTCCCATAATCGTACTGGACAGCCGAGATAAACTGTAGGCTTATGTCAATACCGTATATGAAAAATCATGCGATTATTAATGAGAAGATTGTTTTCTTTTTATATTAAAAAAGATTCAGTTGTTTTAAGATTAACCCATATTATTCGTAAAATTAATTACCAAAAACGAGAAAATATTTTTTTTTCTAAAATATTTATTTATCACTCAAAACGTTCTGGAGGTACAATGCTGGTTAACGAACTCATTCAATATGTGCCTTTTAGCTAGCTATATGCAAATTATCTAGTAAAAATAAGAAAAATTACGGACTACAGTGTGGATCAACCGAGTTTTTTAAACAGGCCGTTTTCTCGCAATTGAGCATCTTAATCCAAAAATCGAAAAAAAAAAATGTCTCTATTAGATTATTCTTTTAGGGACAATATTATACAATTTCAAGCTTGTCTGTCCTCAAACGCGGGCCCTAGTCGCTCACACACACACACGCACACGCACACGCACGCACACACACACACACACACACACACACACACACACACACACACACACACACACACACACACACACGCGCGCGCGCACACACACACATACGGCGCTTTGGCGCCAAAAAGACGTTCTCTAGCAAGGTTTGCGTAGATAGACGTGACGCCATTTTTATCCTGTTACTTATTTGCCAGAATTTCTGCCCAGCACGCCAAAAACGCCATGTGCATGCTCCGAAATGTGCTCCGACCAGCCCCATTTTAAAGTCAGTGATGAAGAAAAATCGTGTCGTGTTGTTGTTGTTTGGTGTGGTTCAGTAAAGTGTTGCATATGTACGGACCTTTGATTTGCTGGGAATGAAGAAAACTCCACACACATTCCGGCCAAGCTAAGGACACGTGCCCATTACCGACTGAGCTGACATATATACTTCCACGTCATTCCTGGAGCGATGACGAAAGTTCATGCCGTATCAGTATTTGACTCCAAACTGGACGTAATCAACGCAAGCAGGAGATAAGCCTGGTGTTCAAAATGTCCTCGGGCCAACATTGGCTACAGCTGTCCCGCGCATGGCTGTGCGCGGGACAACTGCAGCCGACGTCGGCCCGATGAAATTTTGCTTCCTGTGTTCAAAAGTAATCAGCGCCCTCACACACTCTGCACTTCTTCGTTTACCCTAGGGTATACACCGCGCTAGTCACTTGAGTTCCCCGAGCCGGAGTTAAAACCTCAAGTCGCCCCATTGGCTGGGAGGGGAGTACAAATTGAATTCAGCTCCCGTGACTTCTCATTCCCTCTCGCGAGGTCCTCGGCGGCCATTCTTCGAGATTCTTCGTGAGCTGCATTAACAAAGCGTTATTTCAGCTAGCGTCGAATTCACTCCGGTCCTCAGGAAGATTTTCAGACGCCATTGAATTCACTGCGCGTCTTGAGGTAGAAAATGATTCAGCCGCCATTGAATTCCTTTATTGTTCGTCGGGTTAAATGTAGAGAAATTTCTTCATTTATGTAAAAGAGCCAGAATGCAACTTTTTTTTTTTTTTTTTTTTTTTTTTTTTTTTTTTTTTTGGGGGGGGGGGGGGTCTATTCATGATAAAATGATAAAATCTCAGTGAATTCAATGACAAAAATCTGCCAGATTGTGTTAGAGAATTCACTGAGCTGAGATTGTAGAAGACAAGAGATAGTTGGTTACAGGCCATGTGATTTTAAAGTACACTAGCACTGTAGGCTTGTATTGTTATAATCGACTGCAACGATTTTCTGCGGTGATCTGATA
>BTPG01000006.1:26700256-26745256 GCA_036245525.1 Semisulcospira habei
CTTGCAGCTGGGGGAGGGGGGTAATTTGAAGATGGCTTTTTTTTCTCATTTCTCAGACTCCAGCTGCTTTCAACTCTGATTCTCCACTTAGCGCGTGTGGGATTGCGGACTTGGAAGATCTCTTTGTCAAAATATTGAAGTGCGCTGATCTGTGAAGGCAACAAAAGGCTCGTCACTTCAAATACAGGCTTGTGACGCAGTTCTCTACCTCCCCCCCCCCCCTCCCCCCGCCTCTCCCCGCCCCACCCTCTCTCTCCCTCTCTCTCTCTCTCTCTCTCTCTGACGCCCCGATTCCGCCAGGAGCAGGCTGTGACGAAAGTCTTCAGACTGGCGGCCCGATTTCACCACGAGCAGGCTTTTGCAAAAGACTCCAGTCAGCACGATCCGAACCATGCTGACCGTACACCAGCGCCGTTTGCGTATGGCGATGGATCAAAGGCCGGGGCTCCAGAACACGCCACAGCAGCCCGTCTATGATCGCACCTCAAAACTCATGGGCGCCCCTTCCTACACGGCAGGCGGTCGACCTGTGTACCCCTACCCCAACCCCCAACTTTCCCCTACCCCCCGCCGCCTCCACCCCCTGGAGTGCCGCAGCTTAGTGAGAGTGACTGTGCCGCCTTGTTTTCACTGCTTCAAAAGTTCAGGCCACGCGCCGGAAATTAGGACAGGCGTCCCTAGGTGATAGCCATTTAGACAGTATCTGAATATTAGTAGGACACGCCCTTCTCATTTTGACAGTGTGTGTTTGAGTCGTGATTTGCATCAGTTTCTTCTTCTTTGATAAAGTTCCACTGTGCGCGTTTTGTGAACCAATTATTGACAGTAATTCCCAATTAATCTGCTATTATCATTTCCCGATTTAAATATACTTTTTTTTTACACCTAGCGATTTTAACAATTATTTATAGTTGCACCATTTTCTTAGACTTTAAATTTATTCTTGTTTTTATTTCTTCTTATTTTTAAGACGTCAAAATAGCTTTCTGTAGTATGAACTTTGTCGCAGGTGAACATGCATAGTTACTTGACAAGTTATTTTTCATTTGTTTTCTTTTACAGTTGCTGACTTTGTTATTTTTTGGTTGACATAAGCAAAGAAGAAAACCGTAAACATTCTGCTGAACTCAGACTAAGCGCGTGATAAACATTGTGATTTTCCTCCGTGTATTGTTTATTGGGCTTTTTTTAAAAGCATTCTATAGATATTGATATTAGTTGATTTTTGTTTTGTGGGGATTATTTCTTGTGACCATATTAATTGTATCTCTCGCTACATTTGCGTTTTAACTGACATGCAAAATCGTAATCTAAATACTGTACCGAAACGAACAGACGAACTGAGAATTGACCATCTTAACATATACCATCTAGTTAACAAGGTGCCCGATTTATCTGTGTTCCTAAACACGCCCTTGTATTTTCATATTTTTGGTGTGTCCGAGTCAAGGTTTAAAAGTTCTATCAGGGATAACTCCATTTCTGTCCCAAACTTCTCAGTACTCCGCAGAGATGCCCCAAGCCCTCAAAACACTGGACTAGCAGTATATATACATAATTCAATACTTGGTAACGTCAAACGGCGACAAGAATTAGAGTCAGCTGAAGTGGAAAGCTTGTGGGTAGAAGTGAAAACATCTAAACCCCCCCCCCCCCCACCCCACCCCCCGTCCTCATTGGCTTTATTTATAGAAATCCCGCAGCCAGCTGGGACTGGTATGATGACTTCGTAAAAAATGATGGATAACGTAAATCAAAATAAAGCTGACGATTGGGCGATTTTAACATTGATCTTTCTAAATCTAAAGAAGGGTCCAACGCTGCATGGGCGTCAACAACAGCACCATTCTGTTTAGAACCGTTAGTTAAAACCCCCATTAGAACCACATGTACATCGTCAACCCTGATTGATCATTTTTATGTGACAAATGATGATACAATATCAAATGTACATGTTCCCTTCTTAGCTGTCAGCGACCATAACCCAGTATGTTGCACAGTCTCCATGAAACTAGACAAAGAGAACAAAAAGAGACATTATACAATTAAATATCGTTCATTCAAAAAAATTAATAACGGCGACTTTCTGCGGGATCTGCGCAATACTCCTTTCAGTGACGTGTATAACCACACTTCTCCTGACAGTGCCCTGTCGTACTGGATGGATCTATTCCTTGGGGTCCTAAATAAGCATGCGCCCATACGAGAAAAACGAGTTAGGCACTCTACCCTGCCGCCCTGGTTAACAGTAAACCGTGTTAAATACCTAGTGAGAGCGGTAAAAAAACAAACTTTTCTTCCATGAAATGATTAGGAACAAAAAAGATACAGCATCGGTTTAGAAAGCCCTGAACGTTATAAGGAAGGGTAAAGCAGCCCCTGAAATTCCATCCCATTTGTCAGCTGATATATTAAATAACCACATTCTATCGACAGCTGAAACACTTGCTCAGTCAGCTGCAAGTTGTAACGCAGAGTACGGGGTTCCTAGTGTACTGGAAAAATACTGTGAGGCCAAAAATATACTGCACATTCATCATTCTTGATATTACCGTCGCTGAAGTCGGCAAATTTATTTCTAGCATGCCGAACAAAAAGTCCACCGGGATGGATGGTATCGACAACAAAATACTGAAAATGTCACTACCATATACGGTAGAGGCACTTACTTATATCTTTAACCTCTGTATAAAACACATCACGTTTCCAACTATTTTCAAAGAGGCCAAGGTAATTTCAATCCCTAAAACAAAAGATCTTGAAAATGTCAATAACTACCGTCCTATCTCACTTTTGTCGGCCCTGTCAAATCCCCTTGAAAAACACATACAAAAACACCTCATCGATTTTCTAGAAAAAGGAAATTTCATAAATAGTCATCAGTCCGGCTTTAGGCCAAAACACTCATGTCAGTCAGCACTGACACACATTGTATACAGCTGACTGGAATCAATAAATAAAACCTGATGTCTGGAGCTGTTTTCTTAGACCTACAAAAAGCATTTGATCTTGTCGACCATGACATTTTCGAAAAGAAGCTAGCAGCATACCATATAAGTGAAACCGCCATAGCATTCTTTAGATCATACCTAAAAGACAGAAAATAAAAGGTATATACCCATGAAAAATACTCTAAACAAGGACAAGTTAACTACGGTGTCCCCCAGGGGTCGATCTTAGGACCTCTTCTATTTATAATATTCATTAATGATTTGCCTTTGCATATTACTAACACTGATGTCAACTGAAACCTGTTTGTGGACGATACGAGCCTCCATGTTTCGGGTACAAAAACAACTGACATTAACCTTAGCTTACAAAGTAGTTTCAGCGAGGTTTCCGACTGGTGTAGAGAGAATCATATGGTTCTTTATCCAGGAAAAACAAAGAGTATTTTAATCACTACAAGACAAAAAAACACCAACGCCGACCACAGCCATTACATTTACATCTGAACGCTAAACCGATAGAACAGGTCACAGAGAGTAAATTCTTGGGAATACACGTTGACGAACAACTATGTTGGGAGACGCATATAAATACAGTCTGTAAAACCATTGCTAAAAACACTTTCCTGTTGTCCCAGCTTAGACAAGTAACGGATACACATACTCGTAAACTGTTTTTTCATGCCCATATCAAGTCTCAAGTTGATTATGTCTCCACAGTATGGGACGGTTGTAGTGATGTTCACATGAACAGGTTAAACTCTATATATAAAAGAGCTGCCAAAATGATAGATACGCGGCCCATTCATACCACAGACAAATTTAGACATCTAAACATTCTCGGCCTGCGTCAACAACTTAGATTTAACAAATGCATCCTCATGCACAAGATATTAAGTAACATGACACAGCAGTATCTAACCTCCAAATTTATGCCACAGCAAGAACGCCAACGGACCTCAAGGAATAATACTTTATGCCTACCTCTGCCTAGAATTGACATTTTTAAAACTAGTTTATCATTTTCTGAACCGTTTGTATGGAACACTGTTCCTGCACATTTGAAGAATATAGCCACGCTTGGAATCTTTAAAACGAAACTTTTCGATTACCTGATGATCATAACACATAACATCACTGGGCATTTATTTAAACAAACCTTGATGGTTAATACTTTCATGAAATACATGCATTTATGTATAGTGTGTGTGTGTGTGTGTGTGTGTGTGTGTTTGTGTGTGTGTGTGTGTGTGTGTGTGTGTGTGTGTGTGTGTGTGTGTGTGTGTTTGTGATATAAGATGAATGTTGAGTTTTGTTATTATTTTGTTATTATGCACCTTCGTGTTTGTGTATGTATGTTTCTCCTGCCTACTTCCTAAGTTCCGGAGAAAGACATGGGTTATATAAGAGACCTGATGCATCCTTTTTAGGGATGTAGATGATCGTCTTGTTCTATACCTGCGTATTTCTCTGTGGGCTGGTGAATGGGTGCCTGATAGGCGGGGGCAGGGGATCTAACTGTTCTGTCCAGCGCTGAGTAATTCCCCTTGGTTTGTTATACAATTCTGCCAGCGCTAGCCTCACCTATCTGGTTTGTGAGTATCTCAGTATAACTCGAGGCAAATTTGTATCGTTACATTGTTGTGTAATGTTCTGTGCATCTACTGTGGGAATTCAGGGTATTTACCCGACCACATATAGTAATGCACCTTCGTGTTTGTGTATGTATGTTTCTCCTGCCTACTTCCTAAGTTCCGGAGAAAGACATGGGTTATATAAGAGACCTGATGCATCCTTTTTAGGGATGTAGATGATCGTCTTGTTCTATACCTGCGTATTTCTCTGTGGGCTGGCGAATGGGTGCCTGATAGGCGGGGGCAGGGGATCTAACTGTTCTGTCCAGCGCTGAGTAATTCCCCTTGGTTTGTTATACAATTCTGCCAGCGCTAGCCTCACCTATCTGGTTTGTGAGTATCTTATTATTTTGTGTATATAATTTTTTAAATTTTATTATTATTTTTTTTTTAAATATTATTGTTGCATGAAATAATGTGTGTAAATATAACGTCTCTATTATTATTATTGTTGTTATTATTATTTTAAACTTATTTTATGTTGTAGATGTTATCAACGGCAAGTTTGTAAAATGATTTGTCTCTGTCAAAACTTTTTACTGTTGATAAATAAAGTTTCATCCTCCTCCTCCTCTCTCTCTCTCTCTCTCTCTCCCCCTCCCTCCCTCTCTCCCTCTCTCTCTCTCTCTCTCTCTCTCTCTCTCTCTCTCTCTCTCTCTCTCTCCTCTCTCTCTCTCTCTCTCTCTCTCTCTCTCTCTCTCTCAATAATATTAAAAACACGAGAAAATAGCTCGATCTACCTTCCAAAAATTAGATTAGACATCTGTAAAACCAGCCTGTCTTTTTCAGGCGCTAAAGCGTGGGATATGTTACCTCCACTCCTAAAATCAATTTGTAAGATTAGCGTCTGCAAAGATCGCCTTCATAAATATTTACTTCAGAATTAATAGTATGTTCGGCCCCCCCCCCCCCCCCTATGCTACTATTCATATAGTTAGTGACAAGTTTCATATTACCTAATACTCTTCTATTGTTGCTGCAGATTATGTAATAGTTCGAATGTCTGCATTAACATGTCAGGTTCATGACGCACTACACCAGAAGACGGATCGACTATGATAATTCATGGGTTGTGCCAGATTAGCTTGGCGCCTTCACAACAAAAGATTGAAAAAAAAATCAGATAAAACTTAACCCATTCAGCCCCGACGCACTAAAGCAGGAGATGGACTACCATGATAATTCAAGGGTTGTGCCAGATTAGCTTGGCGCCTTCAGCGCCAAGCTAATCTGGCACAACCCTTGAATTATCATGGTAGTTCATCTCCTGCAGCTGGTACATAGTCGTTAGATAACACTTCCAAATTTTGGGAAATGCGACCGTGGGGATAAAAGGGTTAACCTCTACAATGCCATTGGACGCAGAATCCGTTTTTGTTCAGTCATTTTATATTCAACGTCAAAGACTTCGTTCCTCACAAGGAACTTGGACACAACGTGGCTTCAGCAAGAGGCACAGATCCTCATTAGCCTCAGCCGTTTCAGGGATCATGAGGATCTATGTCGATTGCTGTTGGATGGTGTTCACTTTTTTCTCGACAATGACGGAGTTGAGACAATCAGCTCCAGGGTGGGAGTTGATTGCTAAACATCGTCGACACCAAAGTTTCTAAAAGTTGGCTTGCCTACATTACAACTTTTCGACCATTCATTTCACAATCCATGTGAACAGGCACACGTAATGAGGTGTCGTACTGCCACAGGTACATTTTGATGGAGCTCTCCTACGTACAAAGGAGAAATAAATCTTTCCTGTTACGACACTCAGACATGATACGTTTGTGCAGTATTGTTATAAGACATACGCAGAACACTTCTAAAGGGAGATAATCAGAACTAGTGTTGCCTGCAGCAGAGACAAACAAGTTATGTCTGTCTTCCTGGATGAGGTCACTTTCAAATCACTGTTGTATTGTACTGATTTATTATTGAAACGTGTATATATCTAATGCGATATAAAATGTATTGTGTTCTTGTATCACTTGAGGTTGCATTTTTGGATGTGTGCATAACAGGCGCTGCCTGCTGCTTGCCTCTTATTACTGGTTACTTATGATTACAATCTATCTTACGATACATCAGGTTGTCTGTGGTCACATGAAAGTCAGATAAAAGTTTCAGTTAGAGTCAGAATGACATCTTCCGCCTGTCGAAGTTTCTGTATGCCCTTAACCCCCCCCCACCCCTCTCCTTCCCCCTACTCCAAACCCTTCCCTTCCGCCCCCCGCCCCGCCCCTCCCCCGGTCCCCCTCCCCCCCCCGGCCCCCCTGCCCCCCCCCCCTCTTCCCACCTCCCCCTTACCCAACCGCTATCCACACCTCCGTTCCCTCAGCACACACAGCCCCGACTCAAGAGAGGTCAATCACCCACTCAACACAACAGAAGACCCTCTTCAAAATGCCTCAGATTCCTCTGCGAGTTTACTCATTCCCAACCGCTGTCACGGCTACAACAGAGGACGGGTCAGCCATGACAGTTTAACCTCTTCACTGCCGGAGCACGACGAACAACATCCCGAATGCAAGAGGTATAGATCCTCATGAGCCCCCGCAGTTGCGGGGGCTCATGAGGATCTATGCCTCTTGCTGGCCCGTTCATTCCCCGTGGAAGCAGACTGTCTCACATATATATTTTAATTCGAGACCAAAGAGCGCCCGCCGTCCGAAGAACACGGATACAAAGCGGCGTCACCATCAGGCGTTGATCCTCATGGGTCCCCGCAACTGCGGCGGTCCATTAGGATCTAGGTCTCTTGTAGTTGGATCGTGATCAGTTTTATCGGCATTGGAGGGGTTAATATCCGGCCTCATTTCAGGCGAGGTTACCCGGCAGTGAATTTGCCAAGAATGTAACCGCTTCAATGCCAATGTCCTGCAGACTGTGTTTATGAAATCTTTTGTTAACTCATTGTACCCTAAGGCCGAAATCTCCCAATTTTGCCGTTGTCCTCTGAAGACTGCAGTGAAGTGCAGGACACAGATCGACCATGATAGTTCAAGGGTGATTGCCAGAATAGCTTGGGGCCCATAGGCGCCAAGCTATACTGGCATCAGCCTTGAACTATCATGGTCGATCCATATCTTGCTGTGGTGTGTCTGTGGTAGAATAAGTTTATGGAACGTCGAAGATCCCCACCCGTTCACGGAACGTGGGTGTACACAGTCGTTGTCAGGAAGAGGCATATATCCCCATGATCCCCCGCGGACGCGGGGTTTCATGAGGAACTATGCCTCTTGCGCATGGGTGATGTTTGCTCGAGTTGTCCCGACACTGAAGGGGTTAAACATTTTGTCTCTGGTCGCTGAAGGTGAAGGGATTAAATGTAGTGCCAGAATTTTTGTGGTCGTCCTTTAGAAAACATCTTCATGTCATGTTCGCGCCGCCTTCGAGACCTTTAAAAACACAAATCCACGGAATGAGGCGTATTTGGAACAGTTCAGTTTACCGTCAAGGTGAGATCTCTGAGCTCGGAAAGGCACATACGCGCTCAGCCCCAGCTATCAGAAGTCTTCCCAAGGTCGCTTTCGATGTCGTGCTAGTTATATAAATCTGGTTGACTGGATCTCTCAAGTCACATACAGAGCGTTGGCATTTACGCGCCCGTGTTAAATCTCGTTCATGCCAATGCACGATATAACCAGTCCCCACCCCCGAAAAGTTTTGTATCCAGTCACTTCGAATTATCTGCAAGAGGCGTAGATTCTCATCAGCCCCTGCAGATTAAGGCTGTTTCCAATATGTAGACAATCTCTTTTTTTTCAGTTATTTGTTTGTTTTAGCTGCGGCGTTTTTATTTTCGTGTTTTGTTCGTCTCTAGCTGTTGTTATTTTCTGTTTGTTTGTTTGTTTGTTTGTTTGTTTGTTTGTTTGTTTGTTTGGGGGTTTTGTTGTTTTTTGTTGGGTGGAGGATGAATGGGGAAGTGGTGGTGGTGGTGTTGTTGATTTATTATTATTTTTTTTTTTTTAATTTGGGTGGGTGGGGGTAGAAATGGAGCGTGGGTTGTTGTACATGTTGGAGAGACATTAAAAGAAAACAAAACAAAATCTACTTTTTGTACAAAAATATTTATTGAAACTGGAACGTTCAGATCGCATGCAAAAAAACATTTCCATGGAATGAATTTTGGCGTGTATTAACTCATTCTGCCCTCGAAACACCACAGCAAGACATGGCTCGACCATTATAGTGCAAGAGTGGTGGCAGAATAGCTTGGCGCCTATAGGCGCCAAGCTATTCTGCCACCACCTTTGAACTATCAAGGTCGATTTGTCTCCTGAAATCCGTCGAGAGATGGCCTTAGTTGCCCGCTCGGCGTTAAACCCAAATAACTAACTGTCTCCTGAAATGTAATGCAGTCCTCAGAGCACAACTCCAAAATTTGGGTATTTTGTACCTCGGGCACAATGAGTTAATTTGCGCGGAAAATGTGTTAGTTCAGTTTTTGAACACAGCTCGTTTCACACATCTGATGGTTCAGACGATGCGTCGGGCGAACTTAACCCTTTCCTTACCACTGTACATCCATCTATGTTCATTCAACGACCAAAAGCTTAGTCCATACAAGAAGCATGGATACAAATTTGTCTCAGCAAGAGGCAGTCGCGGGGGCTCATGAGGATCTATCTCTTGCAGTTGCATCGTATTCATTTTTCTCAGCTCCGAAGTTCTTACTACTTGGCAACATAACAACAAACAAAAGCAAAAGAGCGAGAACAAAAAATACAACGAGATAGTCTGTGTGCATCTCATTTTAGCAGAATATCCCGCATGGTCATAAATTCAAATACAAAGACAAATAAATGGAAGAAAGAAAAACACACAACGAAACGGGGAAAACCATGAAACCAACAGACAAACCACGAGATAACATACAGATATTTATTTAGTAGAATTTTATACATGCTGATGAGTTCTGTGTAGAGCATTACAATTTAAAAAATAAAAATACGATAACAAAATTTGCTGGTCTGTGTAGTAAAACTGTTGCCGCAAGGGTTTCATGTGAAAGTAAAACAGAAAAATAGAGGTTGAAAACCCTTTAAGTTAGAAACATGAAACACACGTTTCATGTTTCTAACTTAAGTAACATTACGCGTAAATTTGAAGACACTTTTCAGCACCATTTGTGTTTGTTATTCACTGTCGGCACACCTAAAGAACTTTAACAGCAGTTGGGACACGCAGCAAAAGCACACGCTTAATCGCACGTATTTATTCTGCCAGTATTTTAGCTGTTTCTCATACTGAAAGTGTTGTATTTATAGAATGGAGTGGAGTCATTGTCAAATTACTTAATCCAGACAAAATGTGCTGAACTGAGTTGTCCTGTGTCTAAATGAATCATAACTAGACCTGTGTATAGCGCTTCGTAACCATCTGTTATAGAAGTGTATATTTGAACAGTTACGGCGGTAGCGGGCCTTCAAAGGGTTATCAACCTCTATCTTCCGTTTTCCTTTTGCTAGTCTGTGCTTTCGGATCGGACGACTCCATGCTGTAAGGTCCAAAACTACAAACCACCCCATATATCATCTATAACGTGCTGCCCAGTCCGACAGCAGTGAGTTGAAAGCTGAAATACAAACGATAACAAAATGTACATCACTTTTACTCAATACTTTAATGCGCCTGAATGTCGATCGTCAGTTTAACGGTACATCAATTGAAAGCGACCATGCGTCGCGCCCATGCTATCGAATCCCCACAGTAAGCAAAAGATCCTCGGGCCGACATCGGCCGTAGTGGGCCCGCTGCGCGCAGCGGGCCCACTGCGGACAACGTCTGCCCGAGGACCTGACGCAGTGACCTTGGCTTTGTGGTCAAGGGCATTTTAAAGAAAAAATAATATGTTCTGGCCACTGAGAGTTGATCGCTGCTCATGAACAGACTTCAACACTTTTGAGGAAAAAATCTTACATGTTATTTTGCATTGCCTGGCCGCTCCACTGGTAATAATTATATGAACAATAACATAGACATTTAACGTTTAAAAAAGAGAAAAATGTTGCCGTCAATTCTGAAAGGAGTCTGACAAAAGTGTCCTTAGTCTCTTCTCATCAGAGGCCAACCACTCCTGATTGGACTTTGCTGTTGATGGACAAGCAAGTATCGTCTTCACTGATGACATCACACGGTCGTGGTAGGCAATTAATTTTACGCTAAACGTTTTGTAGTAGTTAATCCAAACGATCAACTTTCTGTTGCATCTGAGCCTCTGTCAAGAAATGGGATATCCTTATTACAGATGGATTTTTTTAGTGGAGGTCAAGGTCACCGCGCACTATCATTTGAACTGTTCCCCCCCCAAAAAAAAAAGACCAGAAGTTCGAGAAAGTTTTCAAGGTAAAATATATGCGCATTTTCCAATCAATAAATAAATCAGTAAATAAAGAGCAAGGTTTGCTCGTTCCCGACTGAAAATTGACTGTCGGACCAGTACTTGCTTTCAAATTCCTCTCTGTCAGAGTAAAATTGCACAATCCACTTTCGGTTCGTGCCAGACAAAACGCAAGTACCATATCAAACAACTTTCAAATTTGTTTGGATTTTGACAGAGCCGTCTTAAAGTTTCACTCTTTTAAAAATGTAGAAGTACAATTATTATCTTAGAGAGTCCACTGTTCTCAACCACAGCTTTTTACAACACTTTTTCAATGACGTCACAGCGGCATGGCTAAAAACACCAGCCCCATATTGTGCACGAGTAAAGGGTAAAGGCTGAAATTTGTTGTGATACTAATTGTTTTTGTGTGACTTCAGTAGTTTAAATATGGCGGCCGAACTATCATTTCTATTTGATCATACCTCGCAACTCGCGCCCGTAACAGTAGTGACCTTCCGTTGAGAGCAGTCATAACCCTCCCTGAATACCCCGACCTTCATTCCTGAGACAGCAATCCATGTATACTACGCGCCCTGAAAGCATCACTATGTCTTTCCCTCAGGAGGCAATGACAGTCCTGGTTTTCATGGCGGGAGTTATGGACACTTTCAAACGATGTACTGAGAACGTGTGAGCGGTAGACGTCGAAGGTGATCCAAAAAGTGAATCGTTTTAATGCTGTCCTACCTACTTCCCACAGTCATTTCTCATAATAGCCTTACCGGCACAGTCGTTTTCGTAATGACAAGATCGGATAAAGAATGTAAATTAAAAAAAAAAAACGGATAATTATCACAACTCTATTTATGAGGTCGTAATCCAATTTCTCATGTATGCTGACGAGTAAAAGAAATGCGACATTTTTTGGGGTGTGTCATCGGAAACGCTAAAGCGTTCCCGATTCATGATTTAAAAAATGTGTTTCTTTTGCTCGTTAGTATACTTTACTTGACTTCGCTGACAATTAACTCATTCGAGACGTGCCGCCTACGGATACGCGGCGAATCGCGCGTATCCGTAGTCTACACGTCTCTAACGAGTTAAAAACAACCAGTGTGGGATCTAGATCTGCAGCAAGTGTGCATGCACAGTAAGCACGATTCCATCGGTTCGACGTCGGCTCGACGGCATTGTGGTCACCGTGAACACACTGGTTATCTCCCTCGATCAACTGCTACGCTTGATATCATGCGTAGCGGACTGAGAGAGACTATTGCTGGTATGTATGTGTGCTTGTGTCTTCCCTGCGGTTACACCGGGGTATGCAGGAATAAAAGTGGGAGGAGAAGGGGTGGGTGGTGGGGTGGGGGGGATGGGGGATGGGTGGAGGGGGGGAGCGGGAGGGGGTAAGGTGAAGGGAGTATGGCTTTTCAAATTACGAGGGAATGTGAGCATCTACTGGAACAGCGCTATCGCCATGGCAACAGCAGTCAGCAGCATAAAGATGTTTGTTCCCACTGAAGTTGCGGCTGAAATTTAAAAGAAAAATCCAGATAACAAACAACAAAGAAACAAACAAATAAATAAATAAATAAATAAATTAATTAAAGAAATAAATAAATAAGGCACAACAAAACAATACTGACCTCAAATGAACAAAAAACGGAACTGTGCCTACTTACCTGAACTGGGACGAAAATAAACAAAACTAAATATTTCCTTTAAAATGATTTAAACCGAATTCAGCCAGACTTAACTACAATAAACAATACTTAAATCTTTGTTTTGTCAGTCTGTTAACCCTTTTTTATCAAGATACACTCTGCCTTGAAATAAATCTGAATATGATGGCTCCAGGGTGGTGCCAGAATAGCTTGGCGCCACAGGCGCCAAGCTATTCTGGTACCACCCTTGAACGAAAATGTTTGATCTATCTCCTGTCATATCATGTAGCCATAGGACAATAAGCAACTTTAACAAAAGTCAGCCTCACAATGCCAATGGTTAAAGTGTTTTGTTTGTACGTTTACCTCCTGTGGGCGTGGTGTTAGCGGTAGCAGCTGTCGTGCCTTCAAACCCAGGAGGTGGCGCTGTCAAGAAAGGAAAATCAACTGCATGAACAAGCTGCAGAACACAGTTTCCCGCAAACTCAAAATAAAAAATAACAACAACCGCGATATCACTACACTTACTAGTAAACATTTTTCCTGCCTCTGGACAGAGATTGTGCTTCTGACATCTTGGTTAATTGACGCCCAAGAACCCTAACCGTCCAAGGAACAGAGACACAAATTGGCACAGATCGGCAAGTGACGTAGTGGCAACAAGAGGCGTAGGTCTTCATGAGCCCCCGCAACTGCGGGAGCTCATGAAGATCTATGTCTCTTGCCCTGAAAATCGTGTTCACTTGTTCTCGGCAGTTGATACATGCATATACTTTGATTTAAAAAAAACAACAACAACCTTATGAATACAATTACAACCAATAACGCAGAATTAGCGACATTTTAAAAAAGAAGCATATCGCACAGTATTTATCTTTTACGTATACTCATGAGCAAAGGAAATGCGACATTCTTGGAATCATTGGAAACACTTCAGTGATTCCGATGATTCTGAAAAAGTCGCTTTTTTTTTTTTTTGCTCCTGAGTACATATTTTAATAGGTCTAACACGACACCTCTTATCATGAGAAAGAGAGATGATGACGAAACACATATTAAGATAAAGTTTTATGCAACATTGCCTCTATTGCAAACTGTCCTATGATAAGCATGCATAATACCTATAACAATAACTGTTAATTTTTTTTTTACTGCTAAATATAAGCAATAGCTAAAAAAAAAAAACAAATACATAAAATAATAAAACACTTCCAACGGCAAGATCATACATCTATTGTACTAGACATACACATCTATGTCGCACTCAAATACACACTGAGACGGAGAAAAGAGAGAGGTTGATATACTTACGCGTGGCAGCACCTACCGACAAACAAACAAAACATTTGAATAAACGGAGAAGAATTCATGAAAAGAGCAAAAGTTTGAACTAAACAGTCACACAGATGATTGATTCTCTCTCACTTCTGGTGCCATAGGTACGATTGGTAGTGACTGAGAAACGCATTTTCACAAACTGTGTCAACATCGACCCAAGTAGGCAAAAGTCATCGGGCTGATGAAGACCTAATGGCCTATTGCTTATTTAACCCATCGCTTATTCAACCCATTGCTTATTTAACCAATTTAACACCAATTGTGGTGTTACATAACGATTAAGTACCAATTGCAGGAGATTGATCGACCATGATAATTCAAGGGTAGTGCCAGATTAGCTTGGCTCCATCAGGCGCCAAGCAAATCTGGCACTACCCTTGAATTATCATGGTCGATCCATCTCCTGCTGTAGTGCGTCGAGGTTAAAGGAAAAAGGATAAAAGAAAAGAAAACGAATCAGACGGATAATGTAAATCTATAGGGGTCATAAACATACCATTGTCACAACTGATGCCTGTGCATTGTACTACAGATGTGTGTGCCATGGCCGGTCTGTGGTTTGGGAACCTTACGGCTTCAAGCCGTAAGCTCCAAAATCACAGGCCAGAACTCAGGCACACATTCATCGTTATGCAAAATTATTGACATTAGGGGGGAAAACCGAGCCATTAGCAGAAAGTGAACGATACACTGAGGTACGCTGTAGTTAAAAACAGAGAAAACTGAAAACAGTTGTAGTGATGACAAATCACTCACTGATATTTTCCACCTGAACACAAGTGAAAAAAATTAAAGGCCCACTACCGCCGTAACTATTTTGTAACAGATCTTTACGACACGATGTCGCTTTTATACAATGACTCCACTCCGTTCTAGAAATACAACGCTCTCAGTGCGAGAAACAGGTAAAATTAGACTGACACGCCAACGGCTGTGCAGAATAAATAAGTGCTATTACGCGTGTGTTTTTGGAGCGTGTCCAACTGCTATTAGAGTTCACTAGGCGTGTCGAAGACATAACAAACACAATCGGTGCTGAAATGTATCTTCAGATTTATGCGTAACGCACCGTAACACATTCTACCACAGGACCGAAATCCCCAAATTGTGAAGTTGTCCTCTGAAGTACTGTATTACAATTCTAGAGACAGGTCGAGCACGGTAGTTCACGGGTGGTGCCAGAATAGCTTGGCGCCTATGTGCGCCAAGCTATTCTGGCGCCATCCTTGAACTATCATGCTCGATCCATATCTTGCCGTGGTGTGTCGAGGACGAATGAGTTCAGGCACGATTACTTACCAGCACAGTTCAGCGCGTCTCGCTTTTGCGTACCAAAGGCAATAACCGTTGAGTTCAGCCCACAGTGCGCTCCGTGATCGATGCCGCATTGGTAGTTGTGCTTCAGCCAGCTGCAGAAGACAAAACACGTGTGCATTATTAACCCCCTTGTTTACACTACCGGTGGCAAGTGGGTTAACCCATTACATCCTGAGGCTGAGTCTTTTAATTTGATTAACTCTTTGCGCCCCAGGTACAAAATACATACATTACGGAGTTGTCCTCTGAGGAATGTATTACAATTCAGGAGACAGATCGACCATGATAGTTCAAGGGTGGTGCCAGAATAGCTTGGCGCCTATAGGCGCCAAGCTATTCTGGCACCACCCTTGAACTATCATGGTCGAGCCGTATCTTGCTGTGGCGTGTCGGGGTGGAATGAGTTATTGCTCAATGAAGGCTGCATTACAGATTAGGTGAAAATTCAACCAGTTTAGTTCAAGGGTGGTGCCATAATAGCTTGGCGAATCAGGCGCCAAGCTATTCTGGCACCACCATTGAACCATCATAGTCAAATTTATTTCAGGCAATAGTGAATCAGGATGAAAAGGTTAACGCATTCGCGGCCAGCCGCATCCGGATGCGCGGCATAAGCCGCGCATCCCTGATGCGACTGGCCGCGTATGAGTCAAGACACCGAGTCGGGATGGTTCACGATTTTGCGAAGCACAAAACGGGGCCGATTTGTGAAATGCTCGGCTAGTCACATCACGACATATCATAGTTCGATGTAAGCGCCTCTCCAACGGATGAAACTCTTGGCCATCAAGGAAGTGAATCCACAGAAAAAAAGGAAAACAACGAGCACAAAAAAATCATTTCTCGAAGAAACCTTTGCAGCTTTTGTTGTTGCTGTTGTTTGTCTGCTGTCGTTTCGTCATTGTCGTCATCGCAGTAGCTGTTGTTAAAATTGTAGTTGTAGCTGTTTAACTCTCCGCGTGTCGGTAGCGGTTTTTTTTTTTTCGCGATGATTCCTACAGTGAAGTACCCAACGGAGAAAGAAACACGCTTAGAAAAGACAGAAACAACACAACTTATTAATATTTCGAGTAAATACAATTTTTAAAAAAATAGACAAACAAACAAATAGAGAGATCAGTCGCTACTTCAGCAATAAATGAAGATAAGCATCAAATGATCTCTTTATTTGTTTGTTTGTATATTTTTGAAAAAAGGGTATTTACCCGAAATAATAATAAATTGTGTTGTAACTGTTATTTCTTAGCGTGTTTTTTTTTTTTTTCGTTGGGTACTTCTTTGCATTTTACACGCTTTGGCAGTCACCTTTTTTGGTCTGGATTGATGATTTCCTACAGGAATCGTAGCGACAAAACCGCTAAAGGGTTGAATTAAAATGTTGATTTGATATAAAAAAAAAAAAATTTAAAAAAATTAAATAAATAAAACAAACAAAACAAAACAAAATTAATAAAATAAAATAAATTTTAAACAAATAAAATAAAATAAAATAAAATAAAAATAATAAAATAAACAAACTCACCTGCACCAGAAAGCGGACCTCGTGGTGTTGGCAATGTAGGCGTAGACAGCGTTTACTTCCTCAGCGGCGAGCACTGTTTCCACGTCTCCCATTTGGTCCAACTCATCAAAGGGAAGTAACCCAGCGAAGGACTTCAGACACACCAGGAAAGGAGCGCAGGTGCCAAGCGACATTGCTTGGGGCAACATTTCTGTGCAGAAAAAGTGACAGTAGAAATATACACAAATTAACTCATCTAGACCCGTCACACCACAGCATTATTAACCCCCTTGTTTACAGTACCAGTAGCAAGTGGGTTAACCCATTACATCCTGAGGCTGTCGTTTAATTTGCTTAACTCATTGCGCCCAAAAAACAGAATACCCACATTTTGGAATTGTCCTCTGAGGACTGTATTATAATTCAGGAGACAGATCGACCATGATAGATCAAGGGTGGTGCCAGAACAGCTTGGCGCCAATAGGCATATTCTGGCATCACCCTTGAACTATCATGGTCGAACCGTCTCTTGAATTGTAACAGAGTCTGCAGACAAGAATTGTAAAATTTCAGGATTTTGACCTTGGTGAAGGCCAGAAACGACTAAAATCAAAGCCAAATAAAGCCAAACAAAGCCAAACAAAGTAAAACAATGCAAAAGGAGGTGAAAAGTATACATGTATATAGACCAAAAAAAAAAAAAAAAAGAAAGAAAGAAAAAATGGAAACAACTCAAAACGTATGATGCTGTTCGCAGCTCTTTACGACATTAAAATGATTCAGTTTTTAACCCATTTAGCCCCGAGTCCCTACAGAGGGAGATGGACTGACCATGATAATCAAAGGTAGTGCCATATTAGCTTGGCGCCTGAAGGCGCCAAGCTAATCTGGCACTACCCCTTATTTATCATGGTCAATCCATCTCCTGCAACTGGTACATAGTCATTAGGCAACACCTCCAAAATTTGAGAAATGTGACCTGGGGGCTGAAAGGATTAATCATGTTTCTAGCCGTGGCCGTTAAACTCCGAACAAATCAACTATGTTCCAGCAAGACCTGTGTTTGCATTTTTTAAAAATTATTATTTATTTTATTTATTTTTTTAATTATTTTCGTTTTCAATTATTTGCATGGTTTGTTAAATGGTTGGTTAGCTAGTTGTTTATAATTAATAATAATAATTACGGTATTTATAATGCGCTTATCTTATAATAATTATAAATCTAAGCGCGCACTCACAACTCGTGCACGCATGCGCACGCTTTAGAAAACATTATGACAGTCAGCTTGGGGTGGGGAGTGTGGTGATATAGTGCTAGAACTGTTGAAAGAGGTGAGTTTTGAGGGCGGACTGGAAGGAGGAGAGAGAGTGTTTCTGACGGAGAGGGAGTGGGAGAGTGTTCCAGGTGGATGGACCGTAGACGGAGAAGGAGCGGGGGCCAAAAGTGGCTGAATTTGGAGGCAGAGAGGGTCGGAGGCGGAGCGGAGGGAGCGAGAAGGAGTGTAGGGGGGAAATAAGTTGGAGAGATAGGTAGGAGCGTAGTTGTTCAGGGATTTGTAGCAGAGAGACGACAGAATCTTGTATTGGATGCGTTGGGGGATGGGGAACCAGTGAAGGAGTTTGAGCAGGGGAGTGATATGGTCGGATTTTTTTCTTTTTGAGGACGCTAGCGGGTTTAGCGGGTTGGTTGCTTGCCTGTTTACTTTTTTGAGTGGTTTCTTGGTTGTTGGCTTTTCCTTCTTTTTTTTTTTAACACGCGACAAGCGAGAAATCGTCACGACACAACACGTTATGTATCGTGTAAATGAATATTGACTACACTCATGAAACAAGATGGGATGAACCATAACCCACAAAGTCCCTTCAACATCAGAGCTGTCTTCGCTGTCAAGGGTCTCTACCTTTTGTCTTTGACTTGATTCTGATCTTTAAATATCTCCTTTCGAAAAAGCCTCGCAGATGTGCCAATGCGTCATAGTGAACTTTATAAGTGGCGCGCGCAGTGCATACGCGTCATTGGTTTGTCAAACGTCATTTGTCATGACGTATTTTTCTTTTTACGTAATTTGATATTTAAAAGTGATATGAGTTTCGCTTTTGCTTGCGAAAATGGTGAGAAAAAAAAAAATAGAACTTTACGCTACAATTTCAGTCTTGCTATAATTTGTGTGAAATCATGTTGACTTTACTTAGCTACGTGCTATACTAAGTACACCTGCATGCTGTTCTGAAAGCGCGAGGATGTGTGCGCGTGCGTGTGCGTGCGTGCGCGTGCGTGCATGTGCGCGCTAAAAACATCATCAAGAGGCATAGATGTTCATGCGCCCTCCGGGCACACGAGGATCTATGCCTCTTGGAGATGCGCGCATATGCGTGAGAGAGATCGAGAGAGAGATCGAGAGAGAGAGAGAGAGAGAGAGAGAGAGAGAGAGAGAGAGAGAGAGAGAGAGAGAGAGAGAGAGAGAGAGAGAGAGAGAGAGAGAGAGAGAGAGAGAGAGAGAGAGAGAGAGAGAGAGAGAAATGAAATGAAATTAAACTTTATTTTCCAAGGATAAAAGAATAGGTGCGCAGACCTTTTTTCATTTTTTCATTCTTGTCCTTGCTACAAACTACACGAAAACACACACGCACGCACACACACACACACGCACACACACACACACACACACACACATGCACGCACGCCGGCACGCACACGCGCTTGCACACACTCCCACACACACGCTCACGCACACACACGGAAGTATGTAAATCAGAGTTAGCTCAGACCCCGCTACGGCTCAAGCATTGGATTAAAGGCCCGGACAAACGTGGTATCGTGATGTATGTCCGGGGCCTTCGAAGCACAGTCCCGACCCACGTCTGCTTAATATGCATTTCACACGGTACATGAAATACAACTACAAAATAAACACATATATAGTATACTTTGCACACTGATAAGACTACATTCGGTACATTGAACGCAAAAACTGTAAGCATAAACGTCAAGATTATCTAGACGTTTTGCTTCCTCCTGACTAACCCAACACACATATACATGCACGCAAGATGCACGCACACACATACATACACAAACACACACACACACGCGCGCGCACACACACACACACACACACACATGCACGCACACACCAGCATAAACAAATATGCACAAAACAAACTGTTCCGCACACATGCACGCACACACATACACACGCGCCCACACACTTGCATGTTTGATAACAGTCATTATTCAAAACGCAGTAGTCGCGTGCGCTTTGTTCGGCGGCTCAATTAAGTGGCGGAAGAGTCTTGCCTTCAAGGTGGACAATGAAGATGCATCGGTAATATTGGCCGGAAAGGAGTTCCACAGTTTGGCCCCTGAGTAAGACAGACTAGTTTTGAATATATCAAGTCGTGGCCTAGGTACTGACAGTTTGTTCCTTGATGTCTTGTATGGAGAGAGAGAGAGAGAGAGAGAGAGAGAGAGAGAGAGAGAGAGAGAGAGAGAGAGAGAGAGAGAGAGAGAGAGAGAGAGAGAGAGAGAGAGAGAGAGAGAGATTTACGTCATTTTTAGAGTATGTCTGCATGGTGACGGAGTTGCTTCTTTTAGGTTAACAGCACTGTCTGACTTTCTCCAGTTGTCATGTTGTTGTTGTTGTTGTGTTGTTTTTTTCTGTTAAAAGTGTAAAAGTGTTTTTTTTTCCTGAAAATAATTATTTTTTTGTTGAAGACAGCTTAAAGGGTACAAAGCTGGCTAACGAACTCACAATATCTTTCTCCAAACTAGCTATATCGGGTCAGCTGCATGCTCTTCTAAAAGGGCGACGATGTGTGTGTTTGTGTGTGTGTGTGTGTGTGTGTGTGTGCGTGTGTGTGTGTGTGTGTGTGTGTGTGTGTGTGTGTGTGTGTGTGGGTGTGTGTGTTTGTGTGCGTGTTTGTGCGTGTTAGTGCGTGCATGCGCGCGCGCTCCAAACATCTCCAAGATAGATCCTCATGTGGTCTCCGGGCGCTTGAGGATCTATTCCTCTTGGAGATGGGCGCATGTCTGTGTGTGTGTGTGTGTGTGTGTGTGAGTGAGAGAGAGAGAGAGAGAGAGAGAGAGAGAGAGAGAGAGAGAGAGAGACAGACAGACAGAGACAGAGAGAGAGAGAGAGAGAGAGAGAGAGAGAGAGAGAGAGAGAGAGAGAGAGAGAGAGAGAGAGAGATACTTCGGCGCGCTAGAGAGAATTACGTCATTTTTAGAGTAGTTAATGTCTGCGTGGTGACGGTGTTGCCTCTTTTACGTTACCGCCACTGTCTGACTTTCTGTAGAAGTCAAGGTTTTTTTTACTGTTTTAATTCTTTTCTGAAAAGTATTATTTTTTACTAAAGAAATTGAAAGGATTTAAAGCTGGCTAACGAACTCATCATGTCTTTATCCAAACTAGATATATCCAAAATTTCATGTAAATATAACACAAATTACAGACTCTAATCTGGGTCAACCGACTTCATACAAAACGATTGTTTATGTGTCTCTTCAATGAGACATTTAATTACAATATGTTCGGAGGCTCTCTTAGCCACCCCTTTAAGAAAGTATTTCGCCAAGTTTCAAGCTTGTGTGTACAGAAATTTTGGAGATTCTCTTGTTTACATACATACATACATACATACATGCATACATACATACATAAATTATATACATACATACATACATACATACATACATGCATACATACATATATACATACACATAAACATTCGCACTTACGGCGCTTCGCGCGAAATGTACGTTCAGCAGCGAAGTTAGCGTATCTAAACATGACGTAATTTTTATCTTGTTACTTAAGTTGTGAGAGGTTTAGGCCTGCCCGCCTTTGACATCATGGACATGCTATTAAATTCGCCCCACCGCGACCCGTCCTAAAAAAGTCCCTTCTATAAATTCATTCATTCAGTCCTCTCTGCGCCGTCTGGTGCTTGAGGCGACGGCAAGGGAGCGCCACTTTTGTCTGTCAGCTGCTATTTTGGGTGCTGTTTGCAGAGTAAGGCCTCTGTTCTTGAGCTCTCGCTCCACGGTTCGGCGCCACGTCTCCTTTGGTCGCCCACGGTTTCTCTTCCCCTGTGGTGTCCATCTCAGTGCCACCCTTGGTAATGAGTCAGGTGACATTCTGCAAACGTGGCCTAGCCATCTCCATCTCCGTGTGGCGATGGTTTCAGCGATGCTGTCTGCGCCTGCTCTCTTCCGTAGTTCCTCGTTTGTAATCATGTTTGGCCAGAAGACCTTCATGATCCGTCGCAGGCACTTGTTCTGGAAGACATCCAGCTTGCGTTCCGTAGCGGTAGTGGATTTCCAGCATTCTGACCCATATAGAAGGACACTCAGCACGTTGCTCTTAAAAATACGGAGCTTGGTGTGGATGCTCAGGCTTGTGGTCCTCCAGATGGGTTTCAGCATTGCGAAGGCTTGGTTGGCTTTGCTGATTCTTGTGGTGATCTCCCTTGTGCAGTCTCCATCTGTGGTAACCTTGCTGCCCAGGTACGTGAACTCGTCCACCTCTTGCAGAGGTTGGTCATTGATGGTGATTGGGTCGCCCACTATGGTGTTCTTCCTCATGACTTGAGTCTTCCTAATGTTGACCCCGAGACCTATGGAGCTTGCTGACTGTGTCAACTGTTGTGTCTTCTGTTGCATGTCCTGGTTTCTGCTTGCCAGCAGCCCGATATCATCGGCGTAGTCGAGGTCATCCAGCATTGAGGTCAGCGTCCACTGAATTCCCTGCCTCCTTCCCTCTGTGGTGCGGCGCATGATCCAATCAATTGCCATTGAGAATAGGATTGGCGAAAGAATACATCCTTGTTTCACTCCGGTTTCCACCTTAAACGGTTCGGTGAGCTGGTTGTTGTGGACGACTCTGCACTCAAAATTCTTGTACAGGGACCTGATGACGTTGACAAGTTTCTGGGGGATTCCATAGTATCGCAGGATTTTCCAAAGGGAGTCTCGATGCAGACTGTCGAAGGCCTTCTCAAAGTCTACAAAGACCACATAGAGGGATCCATTCCATTCGTTAGACTGCTCAAGGATCTGTCTCAGTACGAAAATATGGTCAATGCAGGACTTGCCTTTCCTAAAACCTGCCTGCTCCCGGCGAAGGATGCCATTCACTGCTGTCGTAATGCGTTCAAGGAGAATGCGGCTGAAGATCTTGCTGGTGAGGGATAGTAAGGTGATGCCTCGCCAGTTGTTACAGTTCCCCAGGTCTCCTTTCTTCGGAAGTTTGACGATGGTGCCGGTCTTCCAATCGCTCGGCGCTTCCTCAGTGTCCCAGATCTTTTGAAAAATCTGACAAAGAAGCTGCGGCGTTACCGTATCTTCTACTTTCAGCATCTCGGGGCACACTCCGTCATCGCCAGGTGCCTTCCCGTTCTTCAGCTTTTGAATGGCCTGCTTGACTTCCGCAATAGTAATGTTGCCGAGGTTAATGTCCAGGTCCTCCTCCGCTTCAGGAATGTCAGTGAGGGTTGGTGGGTCTGAGCGGTTCAGGATGGACTCGAAGTGTTGCTTCCATCTCTTCAGCTTCTCTTCCTCTACTGTGACATGAGTTCCATCTTCAGCTCTCACTGGAAGGTCGTGGTGTTGCCCGTAATCGCCCTTCAGCTTCTTGGTGTTCTGGTACACTGTCTTCATGTCTCTCTGTTTTGCAGCTGCCTCCGCTTCTTCTGCCAGCCTTTCTGTGTACATTCTCTTGTCTCTTCTCGCTGATGTCTTCACCGCTTGATCTTTCTCTCTGTATTCTCTTGATATTCTTTCCTTCAGTCTTGGTGATTTGGTATCCAAAAGTTTCTTCTTGATCTGTCTTCTCTCTTCTATGCGAGCCCACGTGTCTTCTGAGATCCACTCTGTCTTCCTGCTCTTTCTGTATCCTAAAACTTCCCCTCCTGTTTCCTTCATGGCTCTGTTGAAATCTTCAATAGTCAGCGCTGTCTCATCTTCCAAAACACTAAATCTATTCCTGAGGGCCAACCTAAACTCTTCTTTCACTTTTGGGTCTTTCAACTTGGCCACGTCGTAGCGCCGATTTCTGGTGTCTCCTATCTTTACTTTCCTAAGCTTCAATGTCACCTTCCCCACCAGAAGACTATGGTCGCTGCCAATGTCAGCATGTCGCATCACTCGCACATCCTGCAGAGAGTGCCTCCAGCGACCATTAATGATGATGTGGTCGATCTGGTTCTGGGTCTTGCCGTCTGGTGATTTCCATGTGAGTTTGTGGATCTCCCTATGCGCAAACAGGGTCCCTCCTATGACTAAGTCATTCTCCTCGCAGAAATTGACCAGCCTCTCCCCGTTGTCGTTGATCACACCCGCTCCATGTCGTCCCATGGTCCTCTTTCTGTCTTCATTGTCGCAGCCGACCTTAGCGTTGAAGTCACCGATCAGCATCAGCACGTCATGTCGAGGGATGTCTTCCAAAACAGCTTGGAGGGCGTCGTAGAATGCATCCTTATCCTCTTCTTCCGCGTCGTCTATCGGTGCGTAGCCCACAACAATAGACAGCTTTGCGTATTTGGAATTCATCCTGACGTACAGCAGGCGCTCGTTCACAGGTTTCCACTGTAGAACGGTGTTGGCCTTGCTCTTATTGATGATGACAGCAACTCCTTCTCGGTGTTCGTTGTCTGTTCTTCCAGACCAGATGATGACTTCTCCGGAGCTCAACCTCTGTCTGCCAGCACCAGTCCATCTTGCTTTTGTTACTCCCATGAGGGTTAGTTTGTGGCGGTTCAGTTCACTTACTGCTTGCGCCAGCTTTCCAGTCTGGTAGAGCGTTCGCACGTTCCAGCATCCAATTCTGATCCATCGTTTTGGCGTCAGGAGTTCCGCTATCGGGGTGGAGACGTCCTTGCGGCTTTGGTCCCCATCCGTCATAAGTCCAGTTTCCTGGTCTGCTTCGCTCCCAGCGCCGGTTGTCGCTTTTTCCCTTGTTGTCGTTTCCGTAGCAAGTTTCTTTTTACAGGGTGGAGTCGCTAGCCCCACGCCTAACCCTCCTCCTTTATCCTGACTTGGGACAGGCAGTTAAGCCCCCAAAGGGGCCTCCCTGGTGGAGTTCCCTTCTATAAATGGAAGGGACTTAAAAAACTTTATGCGCACGTCATAGCGTCAACTTTAAATCCATGCGCCAAAAATAAGAGATAAAAAAAAAAAAAAAAAAAAAAAAAAAAAAAAAATACTGCTTGATTAGCTTGCATCATGCGTCAACCTAATCAGGCACTACCCTTTAGCCATCGAACCTTCTCGAAGCGTTATCCAGTGCAGAGCAGAACGCGGAATACTTAACCTGTTCAGTGTCAACTGTCGCAGACTGTTTTTCTGCCAACTTCCTGAATTCAGGACCAAAAACCGTAGAAGTCGCAGGAACATGGATTCAGCAAGAGGCATAGATTCTCATGAGCCACCGCAGTTGCGGGAGCTTATGAGGATCGATGCCTCTTGCAGCTGGGCGGTGATCAAATTGTATCGGTTTTTAACTGATTAATTAATACGAGTAGTAGTAACGAACGCTTTTACGTGCCGCGAAAACTCTCCGCATGAGCGGCCTCAATTTGATCCACACATATTTAATATGTTGGCATATACACAGAAGAACGTCAACAGATTAAAACTGCTCAGAAAGTAGACAGTAACCCCTTTACCGCCAGATTTAGGAAGCTTGTTTGTGTGTGTGTTGTGTGTGTGTTGTGTGTGTGGTGTGTGTGTGTGTGTGTGTGTGTGTGTGTGTGTGTTTTTCTTTCTCGTTAACAAAAATGTTAAATTTAACACTAGCCCGTTCAAAATTTGAACACCACCCAACTGCACGAGGTATGCTTCCTTCGGACACCAGTTAGTATCTGAATATTTTCCAACTGCAAGAGGTTTAGATCCTCATGAGCCCCCGCAGTTGCGGGGGCTCATGAGGATCTGTACCTCTTGCAGTTGAGTGTTGCAGTTGGGCTCATGAGGATACATGCCTCTTGCGGACACCAGTTTGTACCCAAATTCTTTGGACCGCGATGAAGAAAACCAAACAAACAAAAAAAAATTGAAATACATTCTTCGACTGCTGGACATGAACGGGTTAAAAAAAATACCCCCCACCCACCCAAAACCCAAGAACAACAACATTCAAGACAAAGGAATACAAATATCGCCTCTTTGAAAGTGCTTTGCCTCTTGCACTTGGTCCGTGTTTCTAGGCCAACAAAAGGGTTAAAATGCATTCACACTGTATATATTATACCTGTACACATGGTGGTGTAGGCTGTTTTGAGACTGTCCATTGTCACCGTGCCCTGGTTAATTTTGCACGTGGTGCTCGCGTTCTTTAGACAGTCAAACACAGACAGATGACCGTCAGATGGCCTGCACACAGAAGTGAAACCAACTATGATTTATTGAAAGAAGGAATATGCTGTGGGGGCTGGGGGGGGGGCTGCGGGGAAGGGGGTGGGTGGGGTGGTGGTGGGGGGGGTCCTGGGGAGAGGGGGTGGGGTGATGGGAGCTACGGAGGAGAGGTGGGGGGGGGGTTAATCCGTTCAGTGCCGAAAGAGTTAGAAAACCACCCAAATGCAAGATCCTCATGAGCCCCCGCAGTTGCAGGGTTCATGAAGACCTATGCCTCTTGTTGACATCTCTTTGAATCCATTTTCCTGGGACAGCTAGTTTTGGTTTGTTTGTTTGTTTTGTGGTTTTTTGGGGCGTGATGAATTTCCGAAGATTGCAAAAACACAGTCTGTTGTCACGTGGCACTGAACGAGTTAAGATACGACGGGTTAGGGGGTATGGTGTTAGGACTCAAGTATGGGTCGGTTTGACACACTGCATTTTCGCGGGGTCAAACACAAATTCTGAGAATGGTAATTGACTATAGCAATACGTTCCTTTCTCGTTGTTATGACTACATGCTCTGCCCTGTTACTGCCAAAGGACGCAGATTATCTTTTTGAAATCTAACTTGTTAATTTTACGCCAAACACGTCAACTCTAAGAAACGTGAGTACGCAATGGCGTTAGCAAGAGATATAGATCCTCATGAGCCCCCGCGTCTGCGGGGGCTCATGAGAACTATGTCTCGTCCACAGGAGTGATGTTTACTTTATCCCTGCAGTGAAGGGTTCACAAAATCAAGGGTGAGGTCTCAGGACAATGGAAACCAAGGCGAAATAGGTCATCTGACGGCGAAACTCTGATTATTACTAACTGAAGGGTGAATAGCAGCTGTCTGGAGACCCTATTGCTCATTTGTAGACAGGCGGGAAAAAATGAGACACTAGTCTCACTGCAGACCTGTCTAAGGACTAGGTCTGTAAAACTTTGAATCACATGACTCCAATGACTGGCCAGAATGCCGGAAGGGTTTCTAGCCTGCTTTGTTCGCATCCAAATAACCGCTTAAACGGAGAAATGGCAAGGTTATTTCGAAATTCCATCAGGTCAAAGTTTACCTAATTACAAACTATTTTTTGTTTATATGATAAGGTTAATCAGTATTGTAATATATTTCAGACGTTTAATATAAATAACCTATTAACAAGTCACGTTTAAAACAATATTGCGCATTGACTTTCGGGGTCATGTGAGATGTTAATTTCCGCCGTCTTCATTTGTCGTTTCGTAAGCGCTGAAATGGCACGGTTATTTTTAAGCGAACAAAGTAGGCTACACGAATTGAAAAGCTAACAAATACATATACAAACACACATTTAAACAATGTCGCAAAACAAATGTTAACATTTTAAAATGAAATTCATCAATATATGTTTGCGAAATAAGTATATGTGCACAAAAAAAAACACATTCCAAACAACCCGGCAGGCAAAAGGTCGTAGGGTCGATGTCAGTGTTAACTGAGCTAGCGCACGGGTCCGGCTAAGTCCGACATCAGTCCGAGAACCCTCTCTTCACTAAGAGTCAGTCATGTTCACTTACGTCGGTATAGGACAAATGGTGGGCATGTTGACATCAGGAACATAATCCATTTTCGGCAGCAGATTCAAACTGGCGTACACGTGAATGTAGCCGTCCTCTGTCGGTGGTGCTCCGGAGTCCATCTCAGATGGCATTTCCTCGCTTGTGTCCAGAGGTTTGAGACACTCCACAGCGGTTGGACAAGCTGATGGATGAATCAAAACATTATAGTGTCAGCATTTATTTTACCAGATTTGAATGGACACAGTGCAAAAATTAAAAATGTCCTACTGATTTCTCACGTTCTGGTCAGGACATTTTGTCCTGTTTAGCTGTCATTATCAAGACATTTTGTCCTGTCCAAGTGCGCAAAGGCCATTATGCCGATATCGGCCGCCGTTGGCCTAAGCACGGCCGTGCGCGGGCCAACGGCTGCCGACGTCGGCCTAATGACCTTTTGCGCACTGGGGTTGAGTTTCATGACTAGGACATTTTGTCCAACTATGATGTCATGCTGAGGATAATTCTGTCCTACTAATTTGAGCGGACGTGATTTTTCATGTCTATTGTTTCGTCGACCCTCACTCCCCTTGTTTATTTCCTTTTTTTTCTCCTCTGCCTGACACTGCGCAATGAACATTTTACAAGTGCACATTGGGGCGGTCCGTAGCGCAGTGGTTAAAGCGTCGGCCACCAAAGCTAAAGGTGCGGAGTTCGACACCCGCTTTTGGCGTCGGGCTTTTCTCCTCTAGCAAGTGTCAACGTTAACTCGGGCGGAACGTCGGGGGCTCTTTCTCCTTGTACTCCGGTTCTTCATTCCCCTTCACTTTGGTATCGGATTCAGGCCACTTTATAAATGTCAAATACCAGCGATCAAAATTTCAAAAACCTCAATAGCTGAGCTGTCCTTTCGCACCACGTGAATGTCCTGTGTTTGTCGTGTACTGTGTTTATCTTCAGAGTGAATGCGTGTGTTTCACTGACGTGAGCGTGCGTGTTGGCATCAGTTGGCGGCTTTGAGACGATTCACAGAAGTGGGTAAAGCGCCTATTTAATAGCCGGTATTATTATTATTATTATTATTATTATTATTATTATTATTATTATTATTATTATTATTATTATTATTATTATTATTATTAGATGATGATGATCAGCATATTTTGTCCTATTGAACTGTTTATGATTCTCACGACATTTCGTCCTATATCGACCATGTTCAGATGTATGCAAGCAGTTTTGATTTACTCTTTCCATCCTGAAAAAAACACTATTGCACGAAATAAATTTGTCTATGATAATGCAAGGGTGGTGCCAGAATAGCTTGGCGCCCCGAGGTGTCAAAGCTATTCTGGCACCGCCCTTGAATTAAAATGGCTGATCTATCTCCTAATCTGTAATGCATCAGTCAAAGGACAATACGCAAATATGAAAACAAATCAGCCTCAGGACTTAATGGGTTAATAAGCCTCCCTTACCATTAGCACCACAGTGTAGGTAGTTATACCCCGCGTAGAGGGCCAACGCATACGCAGCAGTTTTGTTGACGTCATCGTTTTGTGTGCAGCGCTGTGGCAGACTCGCCATACACGACATCATCTCGCTGTAGCCAGTGCTATTTGGACAAAACACAAAATGTGTGCTGGTTTGTGACTTTGGACCTTACGGCGTCAAGCCATAAGTCCAAAAACACAGAGCAGCACAGACGTATAGAGTTAGTTATTTGGGTCAAACGCCGAGTAGGCGACTAAGGCAATCTCACGGCGGACAGACGTATAGAAAGGGCAAATGTTCGATTGAGGTGGCCGCGCATTCAAAATGTAGAAAGACTTTTTTTTTTTTTTTTTTCAGCGTGTTTTAGAGGAAAATTCCCAAAGCGTGTAACCCCATTCACTGCCAAAAACGCAACAAGCAGAACCTAAATGCAGGAGGCATAGATCTTCATGAGTACACCCCAGCTGCTCGGCTCATAGGCACCGTGGCTCTTGCTGACGCCACTTTGTATCCACGTCGCTTGGACGGGCGAGAGTCCTCGGCGTTAAATCAGAAATCAGAAACAAATTCTGCGACCAGTGGCAGTGAATGGAATAATGATACCTGTGACTCCGACAAGGAACAGAGAGTTGGCATATTTCACCAGGGCTCAGTTGCATGAGTGAACTTAGTCCTGCGCCAGCCACTAAGCAAGGTGTTCCGCTGTAGCGGAGCACCTTGATTAGTGGCTGGCGCAGGACTAAGCTCACTCAGGCAACTGAGACATGGTCGGATGTCATTAACGTTCTTAACAACAGTATTATCATCATCACTAACAAGCAAGCAAACCACTGCGCAAAAAGCCATCGGGCCAACTTCGGCCGCAGATGGCCCGCCGACGGCCGTGCGCAGGGCCAACGGAGGCCGACGACGGCCCGATGCCCTTTGCGCACTGCGAAACAGCTGCTAAACCTGCATAAGAGAATACAACGCTCTTCGAGTAAGATGTTTTAGAGCTAACTCTTGCTGAACGAAGACTGAACTATAGATTTACGTGTAATTGCCATGTTAAGGCAATGGACAGTAACTCCACGGTTTTTTTTTAGATTTCCATTGTGTTACAATGCAAAAAAATTCTTTTTTCCTCACCAAAAATGGACAAGACGAAAACAAAATGGACTGAGAGAAAGAAAAACAGTAGAAAGTTGCCATGTGAAGACACTGAAAACAGTTACTGTCTCTTGACTTAACAGGGCAAATTTCTCCAGCTTGTCTTTTGTGTCTGTCCTTGTTTGATGTTACACTTGTGAGGGGAATTAACACATTCTCCCCCAGAACCGAAATACCCCAAATTTTAAGTTGCTATCTGAAGGACTTAATATCATTCTAGAGAAAGATCGAGCATGATAGTTCAAAGGTGGTGCCAGAATATCTTGGCGCCTAACGGCGCCAAGCTATTCTGGCACCACTCTTGAACTATCAAGCTCGATCCATGTCTTGCTATGGTGTGTCGGGGCTGAATGAGTTAAGGGTGTGGGCTCAGGAACTCCTGAAGCTTCTACACGAAGCTTCGCTGCTGAAATGCACATCGTCACTAACTGTGCCAGTGACATTATTTGATGTGTGTCTTACCAGATATTGTCTTGCGGTTTCGTGACGTCTTTCAGTACTTTACACTGGCACTTCAGCAGGTCTTGGGCGTAGCAATTCTCCTCTGGAATAATAATAATAATAATAATAATAATAATAATAATAATAATAATAATAATAATAATAATAATAATAATAATAATAATAATAATAATAATAATAATAATAATAATAATAAAGAGCATTTATATCGCGTTAGGTTCCCAGGGACAGTGCGCTCTAAGCGCGTTACAAAAATAGATGAATGCAGAATCTCACACTACCTTTAACCCATTCAACTCCGACATGCCACGGCAAGACATGGATCGAGCGTGGTAGTTCAAGGGTTGTGCCAGAATAGCTTGGTGCCCAAAGGCGCCCAGCTATTCTGGCACAACCCTTGAACTATCACACTCGATCTGTTTCCAGCAGTGTAATACAGTCTTCACAGGGCAACTTAAAAAAAGTGGGGATTTTTATCCTGGAGCAGAATGTGTTAAACAGACGAGATATATGTGTGTATGGGCTCGTTTGTTATTTTAGACCTTATGGCTTAACTCTTTTAGTGCCCGATGAAACAGACTGTGTTTCTGCAGTCTTCGCTAATTCAGCATCAAAATCTCTAGACATCCCAAAAGCATGGATTCAAAGTGATGTCAGCAAGAAGCATAGATCCTCATGAGCCCTCGCAATTGCTGGGACCCATGCGAATCTATACCTCTTGCATGTGAGTGGTCTTTATATTTTCTCGGCGCTGAACGGGTTAATTCAAGCAATTAGTTAACTCTGTGGTTGTCCATAGCCATTTTTGGTCAAGTTGATTCTTGTTAGAATCACCTCTACCAAAAGCACAACCGACACTCAAAAGGTTAACACATTCTACTCCATGACCTAATTCCCCAAATTTTGAAGTTGCCCTCTGAAGGACTATATCACAATTCTAGAGACAGATCGAACATGATTGTTCAAGGGTGGTGCCAGAATAGCTTGGCGCCTTTGGGCGCCAAGCTATTCTGGCACCACCCTTGACCTATCAGGCTCGACCCATGTCTTGCTGTGGTGTGTCTGGGCTGAATGAGTTAATGGAAACCTCCGTTTTGATAGAGTCTAGAAAACGTGTAGTGTACAATATAAGTTATTGGTCGCAAGGGTTTGCTACACTCGTCCAGCAATCCCCTGCTACCAATAACGTATTTGTCTTTCATTCCTCCACTATTTTTCAAAAGAAAAGAAGAATTTTTCCGACCTGGGTCACGCCAGACATGACTGACGTAAAAGGAATATACATTTATACATAACAGTCTTATGACGTAATTAAAATCTTGCATGACGTTGCCGTCTCCAGCAGTGTGCAGTTGTACTTTACAACGTTTTTGTGATCTTTTATCACAGAATACTGGCATCCAAGACGCGTCAGAAAGAGGGCTGCAGAAAGTCCGCCATTAGTCACTACTAGGGTTTTTGTAGCTCGGTCATGTGGTACAGTTTGCTCTGAAGGGATTGGTCGTGTGACGTAGGGATGAAAACAAGTACTTTTGTTCAGTGTTATGAACTGAGCCAATAAGGCAGTGTGACAAACTACAAACGAGACAACGCGAAAAGCGTATCCTACTCATGCAGTCATTTAACTCATTCTACCCCAAGACCGAAGTCCCCAAAAGCAATTAGTTAACTCTGTGGGTGTCTATAGCCATTTTTGGTCAAGGTGATTTTTGTAGGAATCAACTCTACCAAAATCACAAGCGACACTCAATAGGTTAACGCATTCTACCCCAGGACCTAATTCCCAAATTTTAAAGTTGCCATTTGAAGGACTGTATCACAATTATAGAGACAGATCGAACATAATAGTTCAAGGGTGGTGCCAGAATAGCTTGGCGCATATGGGCGCCAAGCTATTCTGGCACCACCCTTGAACTATCATGCTCGATTTATGTCTTGCTGTGGTGTGTCGGGGCTGAATGATTTAATTAAAAAGTTACTTATTAAATGTTACGTTCAAATGTGTAAATAACTTTGTAAATTCCCTGCCAGTGCACGCTGAATGTTTTGGAAATCACTGTAAGTTCAGCACCAAAGAGCCTCAACATTCAAACCAACATGAATACAAGGCGGGTTCATGAAGAGTCATAGAATCTCATGAACCTCCGCAGGTGTGGGGGCTTATGACGTTCAAAGCTCCTTGCAGTTGGGTAGTGATCATTTTCTGAGGGCAACAAAAGGGTGAATAAAAAATAAAATAAAAATAAAACAGAAAATGACATACCCGTCTGACAGGCTTTTTCCGCGTCCGCTCTCAACTTGGTTAATGACCATCCAACGCTGCTATCGATGTAACATTCTTTTGAAACGGAGCTGTCGAGGCACGACTTGACCTCGGTCAGGGCCCTGAAATGCGTTGAGAGAAGAGTATCAATAGAGGTTATCCTTAAACCAAAAGCAGGGCACATTTTGCACGGACTTCAAAAACTAAGTGGATCCACCCAGTCCGATCCATCTGGAAGAGGTGTATATTCTCATGAGCCTTCTGCATATATACCCTCCTTCCCCAAAGCCCTTGCAGGCCCAAGGAAATACAATCTGGATACTTGCCTTTGTGAAAACGGCAAAAATAATATGTTCATACTGCCCGCACTAGTAATGCGTCTGATGAACGATAATAATAAAATACATCTTAGTGTGTACGTACACTCCGAAAATTTGTCCCCCCCCCCCCCCCCCACCCACACACACACACACACATGAGCGGGGAACAGACAAAAGCAATTATGCGAAGCAAATCACCACTCTAGTGAATCGGACGAGATGCCCTCTAGCATTTCGCACGAAAGCGATACACTGACAGGACAAAATTGCCTGCATTTTCCATCATTATCCATGACAGAATCAAAAGCAGAATTTAAACAGTTACAATCGAAAGCACTGATATCTACACCATCTGACGGAATCACCGCACTGAGTCTATAGTCCGATACGCAGTCGTCTGGCAGACGACTGCGTGGGGAACTGTTCACTCGGTGCAAACAAACACGACTGTACACTAGGGCCTTCGCTTCAGCTGAAGTTTCCTGTCGTTAATGTTATCTGACATATCCATTTATTCTGTTGTTTCATACCCTTGGTATCACAGAACAGCTACATATAATTCTTTGTGTTGTGTACCCGCCTAAATTATGTATTTATTGTCATAGTTTCGTTCGGAGGTTTGACTGAATGAACATTAATGTATGTTTCTACCCAGAAATGTGATTGGCCACAGATTTATTTGGGGAGAACGCTTTGCTCAGCGAGTAACGTTGTCATCGTAACATGTAATAAGGGAGTATACTTATCACGTTACCTTGGTAATATGTGACAAGGGGACACCCGTTGACTTGAGAACGGGCAACCAGGGAAATAAATCGACTAGAGCCAGGCCAATGAGAAAAAAATAATTGTAAGAGAGACTGAAAGAAGACAAAACACAAATAACAATCTTTACAGCCCTTGTTTTCTGAAGTGAAGTTTTCTAGAATTACGAACCACTCACATGCAAGTATCAAACAGATTTGCGCTGATATTGTTGCAGACGTGTTGCAGGGCCATACTCATGTTTCCGAGTTTTGACAGAGGGGTGTTCTGGGACATCTGCTGCTGCAGGAAGGCCTGCTGGGAAGCCTTGTACGGTGCCAGCGCAGTCATGTACTTGTTGGCGCACTCTCCGTATTTCGTCGAGCACTGATCTATACACACACACACAAAAGTGTATCCATGAATGCCTTGATCGTGTCGCCGGCAGGCCTACGTCGGCCGCACTCAGCCCGCACAAAGTGCGGGCTGACTGCGGCCGACATTGGCCTGAAGACCTTCTGCTTACCGTGTTTATCAAAACCCATGCACGCAGGGTAACAACTTTAAAACATTTCAATACAATACAATAATAATAATTCCCGCGAGGGAATATTTGGCGCAGAGGCATAACATAAACAAGATGGGATGAACCATAACCCACAAAGTCCCTTCTATATGAGAACTGAACTCGCTGTTAAGGGTCTCTACCATTTGTGTTTGACCTGATTCTGATGTTGAAATATTTCCTATTGAACAAGATGATGATTTCATCCCAAAGTCTACCGTATTGTTTGGAGCTCACATGCGTTTTTATTTCAATAACATTCACAGTTGTTTATATTTTTAAGCTTATCCTTCTGATCCATTTCCCTCCTCTATAAGCCAACCTCTGATCTACACAAACGCCGGCACACACAAATAAAGACGGTCACACGGCGCTTCCCCCCATTAGTACGCTCTTTGGGATGGAGTAGCGACAGAAATTCTGAAGAAGAATAGCACGAGCAACAAAATGACGTCACTTCACGTCATGGCATCACTAGTTTCACGACACCGTGTACACAGTGTCTAAATTGATGTTTCACGTCATTCATCCGAAAGGCACGCAGCCTCTCCCAGGGCTAATTGTTTTGTTCCAGCAGCCTCTTCCAGGGCTGACTGATTGATGGGACTATATGTTGGATCCAAAACTTGCAAAAATGATTTAATTATTATTCAAAAGGTTGAAGAGGTACAAAGCTGGCTTTATTCAAACTAGCTATATCCAGAATTTCAAGTAAATATGACAAAAACTACGGACTCTAATGTGGGTTAACCGACTTTATATAAACGGTCTTTTATGTCAAGTGAGTAGGATAAAGCACTGTCAAGGGAGAGAAGTGTGCATGATAGACCAATGATCATAGATCTACTTTGGTCCAAGCACACACACACACAAAAAAAAAAGATAGGAAAGAGGGGTTGCGCTAAGTAAGTGACTGAAAGCAATGCATATGGAAGCCCCCCCCCCCCCCCCCCGAAGGGGGGCGTATCACATATCCCACTGTTCCAGCCACTCAGTGCATAGAAATTTAAATCTAGGTCCCCCAAGTGGGGGTCCAGATTTTGAGCCGGTGTGGACAGCTGTTTCGGTCTTGGCGACCTCTTCAGCACACCATCGGCAATACTGGAGGAAGAGAAGGAACTTCTGCCTACCTGCAAATAAGACCACATTTTACTGTGGTTTCTGCAGGGGCATACATTCCATGCCTCCACCTAGAGCTAAATTTCCGAAACAAGACCGAAACAGCTGTCCACACCGGCTCAATATCTGGACCCCCACTTGGGGGACCTAGATTTAAATTTCCATGCACTGAGTGGCTGGAACAGTGGGATATGTGATACGCCCCCCTTCGGGGGGGAGGGGGGGGGGGCTTCAATATGCATTGCTTTCAGTCACTTACTTAGCGCAACCCCTCTTTCCTATCTTTTTTTTTTTTGTGTGTGCTTGGGCCAAAGTAGATCTATGATCATTGGTCTATCATGCACACTTCTCTCCCTTGACAGTGCTTTATCCTACTCACTTGGTAGTTTTTTTTCCGGTCTTTTATGTCTTCAATGAGACATCCAGTTACAACATGCTCTGAGGCTCTCTTAGCCCTTAAATAAAGTATTTCGCCAAGTTCCAAGCTTGTACATGGCAGCAGTATCTGAGATTCTCGTGTTTAGGCCTACATACACACGAACACACACACACACACACAAATACGCACATACGGTCTTTCGCGCCAAATGTACGTTCAGCAGGCAGCGAGGTTAGCGTAACCAGACATGACGTAATTGTTTCTTGTTACTTCAGTTGTCAGAGGTTTAGGCCTGCCCGCCTTTGACATCATGGACGTGCTATTAAATTCGCCCCACCGCGACCCATCCTAAAAAGTCCCTTCTATAAATAGGAGATACTTAAAATAGACAAGGATAAAGGAAGAGGAATGTTCAGGTCATCCACTGCCGAACATCCCGCTCACCCTCCTTCGCCTTCCACTTACACACACACACACACACACACACACACACACACACACACACACACACACACACACACACACACACACACACACACACACACACACACACACAAACAAACACACACACACACACACACACACACACACACACACACACACACACAACACACAAACAAAAAGACACACACCTAGAGGCACATATAGGCCTACGTACTTTTATACATAATAAATAGACTAAGACCAGACAATTAAAATAATTACAATAACTGCATTTCGGGAGGCGGCGACAAAAGGTTGTGCAGCAGCTGTGCGAGACGGATCCTCCGTGATAGTTCAAGAATAGCGTCAGATTAACTTAGCGTATTCCCCGTCGCCAAGCTTAATTTATAACCTGGCATTATACTTGAAGAGCTATCATGAACGATTCGTGTCCCCTAGTGGTTTTGGTCGTATTAACCCATTACATCCTGACCGCCGTGAGATGGCCTTAGTTGCATGCTCGGCGTTAAACCCAAATAACTAACTTAACATTACATCCTGAGGCAGAATGTTTTTAACTTGGTCGTTGTCCTGAGAAGGCTACATCACAGATTAGGAGATAGATCAACGATTTTATTTCAAGGGTGGTGCCAGAATAGCTTGGCGCCTCAGGCGCCAAGTTATTCTGGCACCACCTTTGAACTCTCACACTAAAATTTATTGCAAACAATAGTGTATGAAGATAAAAGGGATAAGAATGTCAAATCTATTACAATTTTACAATTCGTATACTGGCTAGCGCAAAAAAAGCGACATCACTGAAATCAGCAGACTGTGTTGCATTTCTTTTGCTCGTTAGTATCCATTTGTGTGTTTCCGATAATTCTAGAGTGTCGCATGTCACATTTCTTTTGCTCGTCAGTATCTATTTTTGTGTTTCCGATGATTCCACTGATGTCGCATTTCTTTTCATCGTCAGTGTAAATTTGACATTCAGGTTAGTTGTATTATGTCACAGAAACTATTCTTCGCTCCAGCTGACGATAACAGAGAGGGACATTTACATTTACCACGTACCTTCGCAAGTTTTGTCACACCCAGTCACCGGGGCTGTCCATTGAAAACAACGAAAACATACACACGATTAAAAACTGGTATTGACTAACGGATTTAAGGTCCTTGAAAGCAGGAGAACTAATAATAATAATAATATTAATAATAATAATAATAATAATAATAATAATAATAATAATAATAATAATAATAATAATAATAATAATAATAATAATAATAATAATTGCAATAATAAATTAATAATAATAATCACAATGACGATGATGATGATGAAGATGATGATGAATGATGATGATGATGATAATGATAATACTAATACTAATACTAATAAATATAATAATAACGATAATAATGATTATAATAATATTATTAATACCGGCCATTATGTAGGCGCATTACCCAATTCTGCGAATCGGCTCAAAGCGCCGCGATCTGAACACACCACGCGTGCTCACGTGAACACACGCTTTCACTCTGAAGACAAGCACATTACGAGACAAACGGCAGGACATTCACATGGCGCGAATGATCAGCTAAGCGTTTGACGTTTCGGAAATTTTGATCGTTTCTATTTGAAATTATAAAGCACTCAATAATGTCATCAGTCCAAGAAACACGGGTATGATTAGCGTCAGTAAGAGGCAAAGAACCCCATGAGCTCCCGCATCTGCGGGGGCTCATGAGGTTCTTTGCCTCTTGCAATGAAAAGGTTAAACCTAGTTGATTTCACAGAAAGATAGGGGGAAAAAAGAAAGATTTTATTTCTTTCACCCCTTCAGCGCCAGTTGTCGCAGATCGCGTTGTTTTCTTAATTATTTTTAATTTTTATTTATTTATTTATTTATTTGGGAAGGGTTGGGGGGGTGGGGGGGGGGGGGGGGGGGCTCAACGCCTATGGGCCCAGACCGTTCAAATGAACATTGATGCAAACAGCAAGAGGCTATAATTACAGCCTCTCATGAGCCCCCCTCACCCACAGGGACCCATGAAGTTCTACGTCCCAAAGTAGATGGGTGGTATATACTTTTTCTTGGCACTGCAAGGGGCAGTGTCGCATCATCACAAACTGTTTAACCCTTTAAGCCCCACGGTCCCATTTCTCAAATTTTGGAGTAGTTGCCTAACGACTATGTACCAGTTGCAGGAGATGGCTTGATCATGATAATTCAAGGGTAGTGCCAGATTATCTTGGCGCCTGAAGGCGCCAAGCTAATCTGGCACTACCCTTGAATTATCATGGTCAAGCCATCTCCTGCTGTAGGGATCCAGGGCTAAAAGGGTTAAGTCTGACTGTAGAAGTGAACTCTGGCGAAATTTCGTCCGCCGTCGCCTGCTTGGTTAGTTCGGGGTTTAACGTCCACAGCACCGAGGTGATCATTCACGGCCCTGACGGGCGGGTTATCGGGGACAGGGAAATCTATTGCCTATGGAGTACGACCTGAACACTGATCAACTCAGGCGCACTCCAACTGTGCCACATTAATTTACCAAGACCTTTCAACGGACATACTATTGGACAAGCCCGTCATTTCCCCCTGGATTGCGAGTCCAGCTATCGGGGCCGGGACGGGGATTCGAACCCACGACCCGGCGATTCCCTTCGCTATCCTGCTCCGACGCTTAACCGCCTGAGCTATTTCGGACTCTCTGTCGCCTGCTTACTCTCCGGAATAATTCAACGTATAATGCTGTCTACAACAACATCTTCAAGAGGCATATCAATATCAATGCCTCTTGGAGATGTTTGGAATTTTATGTATAATGCTGTCTGCAACAAGCTGGCTTGAAAAACCATAACTGTGAAAAAAAGAATAAATGATGATTGTTATAGTAGAACCTAATTAAAAGTAAACCTAACCTTGTTAAAAGCTATCAATCATGTTCGCAAAGTCGTGCGGGAAAGTGGAGATGGACTGAACAATTTTAATCAAACATTTCAAAATCAGACCACGGAGACATTTGTCAATGATGAATGTAAAAACTCACCTGCGGTTGCACCTGCAACAATCAGAAGGAAAAAAAAAACAACATGGACATGAACAGTTTGGTAAAAACTTTAAAACAAATTCACACACACACAGTCATGCAAGTGCTAATCTGCCACAACCCTCGAGCTACCCTGGTCGATCCACTCCAGCTGTTATGTCCCAAGCATGAAAGTCATCACCAACACCACCAAAAACATCAGAATCAAAAACAGCCTACCCTCACGGCTGAGCGCAACCTATTCTGAGGAGTCTCAAAACTAATTCTGCACTATACTTCAACTATCATAGTAAATCCATCTCCCACGGTAGTGTCTGAAAAACCCACCGTATACCGTGTATAGCGTTTCCCAGGGAATGTTATAATTGGTATAACTCAGTTTTCGGCGGGCTGTCACTGTGAGAGTGTGTCGACAACAAGAAAAACAACACGACCACCAGCTACATCTTCACCACCAGCATCAGCACCATTATCAACAGCAGCAGCAGCAGTAACAACAACAGCAAGCAACAACGACAACAATAGCAACCCCAGTAAGCAAAGGCCTTCGGGATGAAGTCGGCCGCAGTGGGCCTGCGCACGACTGTGCTGGGGCCCATTGCAGCCGACTTGGACCCAACAGACTTTTGTGTGCTTGCACAGCAGTAACAACAAGAACATTTGAAACAAGAAAAGCGGGACCCTTGTGGCTCACATATGTGACCGGTCCACATAATAATTGTGACCTTTGTGACCTTGACCTTTCCAACTGGTCACCAAAATGAGCAAGAATTCAAGTATCTCAACATAACTAAAGCGTTGGTTTTTGTACCGGCGAAATTCAAGTTTCCTCAAAATGTTTTAATTTCTCACAAACTTGTCAACCCTCCGTGACCCTTGACCCTTGTGAGTGGTCGACGAAATTAGTATGCATAGAAAGGTGTTATCAACAGCTAGCTTTATGCCACACTTGATTAAAAAGTTAGCAAAAACTGTGAGAAAAACTACAATTTTATCAAACAAACTGGTATTTTTCACATACTTGCTGACCTTGTCCTTTCAAGGTGGTCATACAATTGATATGCATAGAAAGGTTTTACCATCAGGTATCTCTGTACCAAGTTTGGGTTTAAGTTGAAAATAGTATTTGAGGAGAAACAATTTGTGTCAAAATACGGCTATTTTTATCCCTCTCTGGACCTTCTGTGATCTTGCCCTTTGAGAGATGTCAATGAAAGTGGTGTGTTTGGAAAGGTTTTGTAACAAAGTACCCTATGGGCCAAGTTTAAAGTCTGAGGCTTGTATAGTCGAGAAAATGCCAAAGATTAGGCGAGAAAATATCAACGTTAAAGTTTACCACGGACGACTGACTCCGGCCCATTACAATTAACACACAGTAAGAAAGGGTCCACGGGCCCACGACGGCCACAGTGAGTCCGCGCACGGCAGTGCGCGGGCTCACTGCGGCCGTCGTGGGTCCAGAGACGTCTTGCTGCTCGGGTAGACTCACTTTTGCTGTCGCATAATGAGCCAACAATAACCACAACCTACCCTCACAGGTGAGTGCGTCCCGTTTCTGAGCCCATTCGTTGAGTGTGGAGTTGGCTGCTGCACACGTCTGTGTGTAATTGATGGCGCACTGGTAGTTGTGTTTCAGCCACCTGTGGACATTTTCCCATCATAGTTATTATCGCCATCTTTGTCATTATACATCGTTGCCGTCATCGTCACTCATTTGAAAAGCATTATCTAAACGTGGAAACTGCATTAACTCATCTGCTGCCAGTCGACGCAGACTGTTTCTGAAAATATGTATTCGAAATCAACGACAAACAGCACCAGACGGCCGAAGAACATGGATTCGTAGTGGTATCAGATAGAGGCATAGATATTCATGCGCCTCCGGTGTCATGAAGATCTGCGCCTCTTGCAGCTTGATCGTGTTGATTGAATGGTTCTACGCAGTGGTGGAATTAACAAAAACAAATTGATCCTGATATCAGTTATAACACAATTTTAAAAGAAAATGGTCACTATAATGATAATAACTATAGCCATACACCCAAGGAAACAAACAAACAAATAAACAAACAAACAAAATAATAGTATTATTTTTTTCGGGTGTAAAAAGTCAAATAGTTCACGCCAGCCTGATCGGGGTTCACTTTCGTGAGCACAGTTAATCTATCCAGTCGACCTAACGACTTTAGCGCATAGCAAAAGACAAAAGTAAGAATAAATAAATAAATAAATAAATAAATAAATAAATAAATAATAAGTAAAACGTCAAAACGTTACACGTTTAGGGCTTAACTTCTTTTGTCCACCACGAAGGAGATTTCAAAGACGGGGCACTGAAAAGAGGTCTGTACAAATTGTGACCCCAACTGCGTTCGACCCCACGGCCTTTTGGGCGATAGTCAAACGCTCTACCAACTGAGCTCCCCGTTCATTTTCAATTGTGTAAGTCGGGGACAGATGCCCTGTTGCAACGAGGGAGCCTAACTCATTCGAGACATGCCGCCTCAGGATACGCGGTATACGTCTTGAATGAGTTAATCGTCATTCGTGCAACAATAAACCGTTGCCCCCCTCCCCCTCCCCCTTCCCCAACCCCCCCCCACCCCCCCCCACCCCCCCCCCAACCCCCCTCACCCATATTATCCCACCCACCCACCCACCCCCCAAAAAAATAATAAAATAAAATAAAATAAAATAAATAAAATAAAATGAATAAATAAATAAATAAATAAAAATATAAAAAATAATAAGTCCAGAAAAAACAAAGACATCCAAGAAATAGCTAAAGTACACTTGTAAACACACTATATTAAAGAGCAAAAGAAATGCGACATTTTTGGAATCATCGGAAACACTAAAGTGTTTCCGATGATTCCAACAATGTCGCATTTCTTTTGCTTCTCATTGTCTTGATTTCGTGTCCATCAGTGTTGCGTACTTTAACCCTTCTCTGCCGAGAAAAATTCAACACCACCAAATTTCCAGAGGCATAGATCATCGAGAGAGTTCACGAAAATCTGTGTCTCCTGAAGTCCAGTGGTACCTAGTATACATGCCCTTTGGACAGACTGTGGTCTTCGACGTTGAATTCACAAAGATATTAGAAATGCACACTGCGACCAATAGCAAGGAAAGGGTTGAAAGTTTGTCTTCTGTGTGTTCTACCAAATCGCGTTTGTTTCATTAGTCTTGAAATTATTCGGGCGCGAATCCGTTTCCTTGAAGGGGAAAAAAAAGGGGGGGAGGGGGGCTATTTTTTCAGTACCTTGTACCTGACCAGATGCCGATAAGCAAAAAAAGGAGGGGGTGGGGGGTGGGGGGAGGGGGTGGGAGGTGATGTTTACAGACTTTATTATAGTGTGGTGTGTTCAGTAATTTAAAGAAGTGTTGGCCTTGGGGGGGGGGGGGGGGGAGAGCCGGACCGCTAATGAGGTGGGGCGGAAGGGGGTGGTCCAGACTCCCCAAAAGGTATTTTGTTATAGTATTATAAAGAAGTTTTGGCCTTGGGGTGGGTTGAGCCAGAACTCTGCCCCCCCCACCCCCCCCCCCACCCCCGAACCCCAATCGCTCCCCCCTCCACCAATCCCCCACCCACCCAACCTCCCACCCAACCCCCCACCCCACCCCACCCCACCCCCGCTGTTATTATTTCGTTAAACAACATCAACAACAAGAAGAACATAGCAAAAACAACAACAATGACAACCAAAACAACAACAAAAACGTAGCAACAAACAACAGCAACAACAATAATAACAACAACAACAACAACAACCAAAAACGCAGCAACAAACAACAACAACAACAGCAACAAACAACAACAACAGAAATACGTACGAGCACCAATATTTCGTGCGAGTAGTGCTCGCCACAAAGACAGCGTCGAGAGTCATGTTGTCGATGGTTGGAATCTGGTTTGGCGCGGTCACGGGCTTGGGCTCGAAGGTTTTGAGACATTGCGTGAAGTCAGAACAGTTCAGGACTGGCTTCACGGCTGGGAATGAATGACATAGTAACAGCATAATGACACTGTGCCAGTTTAAGTTGCGTTGTTGTTGTTTCTTGTTTTTTTTTTTTTTTTTTTTTTTGTGCTTTGGGTGTGTTTATGTGATGTTAATTTTCGAATTTGTATTGTCATATTTGTATGTCGTTTTGCCGCTGTCTATTGATTTGAGTTTAGTTGTTTTTTTTTTTTTGATTTGCATTGTACGGCTCTTAGATCCTGCGTTCCAGGGAGTTTGCGCTTTATAATAATAATATATTATTATTATTATTATTATATTATTATTATTATTATTATTATTATTATTATTATGAATGAATCAATTATTGAATGAATAAATAAATGAATGAATGAACTGTAATCAGTTCTCTTCACTTCTCGGTAATTTTAGACCAAAACACACACACACACACACACACACACACACACACACACACACACACACACACACACACACACACACACACACACACACACACACACACACACACCTGAAACTTAACACATTATGCACAGGATCAAAATAACCAAACTTATAAGTTGCCCTCTGAAGAACTGCATTACAATTCTAGACACAGATCGAGCATGATAGTTCAAGGGTGGTGCCAGAATAGCTTGGCGCCTATGGACGCAAAAGCTATTCTGGCACCACCCTTGAACTATCATGCTCCATCCATGTCTTGCTGTGGTGTGTCGGGGCTGAATGAGTTAATGATCTAAACTATATACACATCTCTGGGCTGACTGTGGGTATCCGCACTGTGGAAGACGTATAATCAGTCCTCTCAGTCGTACAAACAGCCAGCGGTACAGGCTGCTTAGAGTACCGGAGGCTGCATGCTCAAGGAGGTTAACACCTTTTCCTGCCAGTGTACGTACATCTTGTGAAATCTGTGTTCATTCAACGACCAAAACGCACTCCCTATCCATGTAACATGGATACACAATTGTTCTAAGCACACAACTGCTAGAGGTATAGATTTTCATAAGCCCCCAAAAATTGCGGGGGCTCAAGAGGATATTCTATACCTCTTGCAGTTGGGTGGTGTTCAAATTTTCTCGGCTGTAAAGGAATTGTCAGGAACATGGCAAAAACTCACTACCTGTCCAAGGGACATCGATATACAATTTTGTCTCAGCAAGTGGCACAGATCCTCATAAACCCCCGCAATTGTGGGGGCTCATGAGGATCTATACATCTTGCAGTTGGGTGGTATTCACTTTTTGGGGGCCAGCGAAGGGGTTAAGCATCACAGTTGTCAATCAAACCTGTAGCTGTCGGACGCGCTTTGTGTGGAACTGATATTGGCAAGAAGCGCTACCGACAGGCAAAAGGTACAAAGATTCTGTCATGCAGAATTCAACTGGTTAACGTTTA
>BTPG01000006.1:26750256-26790256 GCA_036245525.1 Semisulcospira habei
GGTGTGGGATTGCTAATGTAGACAGATATATCGGTTAGTTTATTGTACAAATGAAAAACATTGAGATGCCCTATTCGCATAACTTTCAAATTTATGTCTATTACGGAGAAAGGCAAATTTGTACAGAACAAACAACAACAACAACAAAATAGAATGTCAAAAGAAGTAAGTATACGTTGAGATTATTAAATGAAACAGCACAAATGCCTATGTATATATAAAGCTGGTAAATAGATAAGACACAATGAAATGATTTAGCAGACTAGTCGGCAGGGAAATAATCCAACTGCTCGAACATCAAAGTCCCGATAGCAAGTTCAGTTAGGCGTATCAGCCGCACACGAGCACAATACTGCCGGAGTTTGGTAATGCGCTTTCAGCCCGATACTGCTCAGCGAAGTAAAGCGGAGACACAGTTATCACTGGTAAATTGAAGCTTGATTGAATCGTCTTGATTCAATCGAGTTTCCTTCACGCTGATAGTCTGCTGGTATTCGAACAAGCACTGACTGACCTCGTATAAAACACACAGAGTACTCCGATACAGTGAGTAAACTAACGGATCAATGATATTCTAGACTCGGAGAGACTTTATCCACGACGAACGAACAAACGACACAGAAAATGATGATCGTAATTGTTCTTGGTCATCGCAAAATACATGACACTACAGTGGCACATTGATCACCAAAAGTTTAGCTTACTGCGCACTGTCCACAAGCTAACAAGAGTTCTTGAACAGTCAGAAATACAAATACATAAAATAAAAGTCCACAGGCACAGTCTCGAACGAATGCCTACAAGTAAAGTAATAGCGGTGTCAAATACACACGCGGTTTATCAAGGAATAGAAAAAGAAATGAACTGTCAATCGCTAGAATTAATGGAACGACGAAACACCACCGACCGTTGTTGTTTTTTGTTTTGTTGTTGTTGTAAAACAGGTTGTTTTTTAAACAATGAACTAAAAACCTGTTTGTTGACCGATATACCCCTGGATAAATGGCTGAAGCAGCTGCGCCAGAACGCGCATTACCTGCGAGTCGTTGCCTCCGGGGATAGCTGCAGGGGTCTCCCACCCCCTGGCCGGGGTACTTGCGGTTTTAGGAGCGGCCAGAGCCTGGAGAGCGCTGTTGATTCTCGAGTTGTCCTGAGGCGGGGGCGGCATGCGGGGAAACTCTTCCTCCGTCACTGTAAATGGCTTGGCGTGACCTGGCTGAGGACAGTACGCAGAGGGATGGCCAGGTTGCACACCTTTGGACATGGAGTGGGTGGGGCTGGCGTAGTTTGCAGGCAAGTGGCTGGCCTGGGAACTAGGGGATAGAGGGTGGCTGGTTGAGGGGCAATTTGTCTGGGAATGATGTTGGGAGAGGCTGGGTCGGGAGTAGTGGACGTGCGTAAACTTTGGCCCTCTGCCACTGCCCGACTGGTTGTGATGGTGTTGCTGAGACCAGTCATTCTGCTGTTGATGCTGCTGGTTGCGGCGATCTACGATGGGTCCGTCACCTGGTGCACGGCGCGGCACTCCAGCAAACCTGATGTTGAGTGCCAGTGTTCTGGTACCGGCAGGAGTCAGGTGGATCCGGTCTTTCTGGAACAAGGCCTTGCGCGGTGCCAGATTGTAAGTAATGAAGGCCGGCATATGGTCGATGTAAAAGACCTTCTCTTGCTCGCACGTTGCCCGCAAGTTGTCGTTGGAGGGGAACACGGCCTTCGACAGGTAGTGGTGGGCCCCTCCAGGAATGATGGAGGACGTAAACAAGGCGGCATTAGGAAAGGCTGCACGGAGTAAGCGGATAAGCTGAACCCATGACTGCTTGCTGACCACGCCCACTTTACAGCTGTTTATCCCCGCGTGTAAGGTCACACGGCGGATATTTGGCGACGGCGGTAGACTCCTTAGCCACTCAGCGACGTCACTCACTGTCAATCCTGAAACCGACATGTTCTGGACCACGGCACCATTGACCGACATCCTCCGCTCGTCCACGTTCTTGAGGATGGAGTCGCCGATGAGGAGTGTGTTGACGTCTGGCCGGACCTGAAGACACTGGAGCTGGTGTAGGGGTGTGGGGCTGCGATTGCTGTCACTATCACCTCTGCCGTTACTACTGCTGCTGTCAGTACTTGTTTTGTCGATGGTGTTACCGTTATTAGCGCTGGGTGCTTGGGTGTTCTCATCTATGTCAGATAAAACAGAGAACCTGTTTTCTATATGCACCTGAGCGAGAACAGCACTCTTCGATGCGACATCTTGGGCTTCAGAGGGTTTGAGAGGCTGAGGCGGGAGTGTGGGGTCAGCGGGGATTTTCACCTCAGTTTGATCAGTGGTATGATGCGTCTGTTTTACCACGGCCTCAACTTGCTTTCTGAGTTCCTTCAGCTTACCGGCTTGGTTGTCCCTGCTGCTGGTAAGCTGGAGCACCTTTTCACTGAGAGCAGCATGGCTGGTGGATAGGTCGTCGACAGCCGAATTGACACCCTCAGCATACTCTTCCGCTGCCTTCACGCTGTTCTTGGCTTTAGTTTCGTTGTCACGGACGACGCTGTCAACACGCGCCAGTTCCTCAGCATGCGCAGCGCACTGGCTCTTAACGTCGGAGAGCTCAGTGCGCACTTTCTGCAGCTCGGCTTGCAGGCTATCGATGGTTGCAGCATTCAGCACTAGTTGTTGCTGCATCTGAACCATGCACTGGTTTAGCGCCGAGACTTGTGCCTCTACAGAGAGAGGAGGGGGCACACAGTTGATGAGTGGGACGGTGTTTGTGTGGGGCGTGACCTGGGCCGAGGACATATCAGGCGGTATGCTAGCCTCGGCTGGCGGAGAATTGTCGCCCTTGTCCCCATCAAGGCTTACTGGAGCAATTTCACAACTGCTTGCATGGGAAATAGTAACGTTGGAGTTGGCAGGGGGTTCACTGGTGATGTCGTCTGTCCCCGTGGCGAGTACGCTGTTTGGTTCGAGAGTGGCGAGAAGGGCTTCGCTGTCGGCGAGTACACTAATCCCATCAGCGCACTCAATCATAGAGTCGCCATTGTGGACGTCAGGGGATGCTGGTTGTGAGGATGTATCCATCCTGTTTATAGTGTCTTTTAATAGTTCGAACTCATCGTTCACCCAGTCTTGGCAGCAGTTGCCCTGTACACAAACAGTCCCGGTAGTATAGTATATTGTTATGGTAATAAGTTTCTTTGAGTCATTCTTGAGCTGAATTATTGTTTCAAAAAGTTCACTTGGGTAGGGAGGGTCGATGGGAACTACACTACTCAGTTCATCTTGGTTTTTGTCCCTATCTTGCCAGTGCAGTGTCACGCCAGGGGGCATAGACTCTCGTGCGTATATGGTGTATAGAGCATGTCTCCACAGGGGTACACGTGTTGAAATACTTTCAAAGGTCACTTGTATAGGGTCTCTTGTTTTTGTAATTTTCTCAAGGGAGAGACGTGAATTCGCTGCAGTGGAGCGGGTTATCGGGCCCATTGTATAGAGATGGTGGTGTCGCCATTTTCACTTTACTCGAAGCGGGTCAGCATGATTGCTGAACAACTAGAGTATTTCACCCGTAACGCCGAGAAGCGGCGTCAAAAGACCACTCTATCAGAGTGATATTATGCAGCGCCTCGCTAGGCGCGGCGGCTGTTTGGCCCAGGTACTAGTACTGCATACTTAGTTCCACTGAGGCGAGCCGAGAAACTGGGTCACAACTGGTACCGGCGCGCTGAGGCACAAGCCTCCCCCAGCCAGCAGCTAGGCCGGCTGACAAGCCGGTGGCCTTCTAACAAGCGCAGTACAGCAGGGGAAAAAAAAATGCTGCCCTCTGCGAAATATGAAGTTGACAGTCCTGAAACTACACCATTGCAGAGTCCTCACCAAGCACAAACACTCTGCCAAGAATCACACTTGCAGAGCAAACTTTGCCAGCACAGCATCCAAATGAATGGAGAGAATCTTACACGCGATGCGCACACCAGCAAGATGGCGCCGAGAGAGTGAGAGAGAGAGAGAGAGAGAAAGAAAGAGAGAGAGAGAGAGAGAGAGAGAGAGAGAGAAAGAGAGAGAGAGAGAGAGAGTGAGAGAGAGAGAGAGAGAGAGAGAGAGAGAGTGAGAGAGAGAGAGAGAGAGAGAGAGAAAAGAGAGAGAGAGAGAGAGAGAGAGAGAGAGAGAGAGAGAGAGAGAGAGAGTGAGAGAGAGAGAGAGAGAGAGAGAGAGAGAGAGAGAGAGAGAGAGAGAGAGAGAGAGAAAGAGAGAGAGAGAGAGAGAGAGAGAGAGAGAGTGAGAGAGAGAGAGAGAGAGAGAGAGAGAGAGAGAGAGAGAGAGAGAGAGAGAGAGAGAGAAAGAGAGAGAGAGAGAGAGAGAGAGTGAGAGAGAGAGAGAGAGAGAGAGAGAGAGACAGACAGACAGACAGACAGACAGACAGACAGACAGACAGACAGAGACAGAGAGAGACAGACAGACAGACAGAGAGACAGACAGACAGCCAAACAGACAGAGACAGAGAGACAGAGAGAGAGATCAACAAGCCAGCATCGCTGCAAATTTCACGCCCACACCCCACCACCACCCCCCCCCCCTCCCCTCCTGCACTACAACCTCTCCCCTCTACCCCCGCCCCCCCCCCCCTTTACCCCAACCTTCCGATAAAAACAAGCCAAACCAAAAAGCAAAATGTGCGTAAGTTGGCAAGCGCACGGCTAATTTGAGTACGCGCCAACTAAAGCTAACGAATGCCGTGAGATCAAATAACGCAGAGAATTAGAAAATTTTTTTTTGAGATGACGTCAGCCAAAACCATGTACGAATTGCTCACCGAGAAAAACTGCCCTAGTAGGAAGACAAACGACAAGCGAAATGTCATTGCAACACAATGTAAACCTTGCTTCTCACCCAAAAATGAACTGACTTCTTTGGCTATCACTAAATAAGACAGAAATCTTCAGCTTACCCGGAGAGCACGCCTGACTGAAGCTGATTTTGACGTCATCAAAAGTGACGTTGCCGAGTGACGTATTGCATTCTTTCGTGGCGTTTTTCAGGCAGTCGAACACGTCCGTCTTGCCGCACACCGTCGGCAGGGACGTATCCGGAAGAAAACCCGCCGGAATATTGTGGATCCCAGCCCACACGTAGAGAAACCCATCTTCGAAGGACTGTCCTGTGTAGTTATTTGGCGGCGGAGGAGAGGCTAGGGTGCTGGTGCAGTCGACAGCCTTAGGACACGCTGAAACACGAGATGACAGGTCATAACGTCCTGGTCTGTGATTTTGGACCTTACGGCTGGAAGCCGTAAGGTCCAAAATCACAGACCAACAAGTATTCAACCATTCAATAAATAAAGGGGCTCCTTGGGTATGTCAGTATCTCACACCAAACATAAACACCGTTTAAAGCGAGCTGTTATTTAGAGAGGGCTTTGATCGCTAAAATGTACCGATGCGACGGGGTCATCAATATTGTCGTGCCTCCACTGAGACTTTTATATACCCTTCTTTTCACTATCCATGTGTGTAGGCTGACCTATCAGAGGTTTCGCACTGCCTTTTCAGGATAACAGAAGGAACTCTCCTGCGTACAAAGGACGGAGAAGGAGAACTGAAAAGTCTTTCATTTTACGACGTTCAGACTTTGTGGTTTAAGTTAGCCATTTTCTCCAGCATTAGTGTAAGTAATGTTACAAACATTTGTCACGAAGATTGCTTTACATGTTTAGCGTTTAACACCTTTCGTCCACCAAGAAGGTGATTTTAAAGATGGGGCACCGGGAAAGGCCTGCACAACAAAACAAAATTGACCTCATCTGAGTTCGAACCCGCGACAACTCGGACGAGAGTCGAACGCTCTGCAGCCTGATTTCCCCAGCTCCCCGCCGGCATCACAAAGGGTCAGTTAACCCTTTGCGTATCGGTAGCGATTTTTGTCGCGATCATTTCTGCAAGGAATCATCGAGACAAAAATCGCTACCGACACGCAAAGGGTTAAAGTATGTGCTTCTTTTACCTGAAGAAGCGCATCGAAGGTAGAAATATGTACTGTATGCAGCCATGAGATAATGCACAGTGTATTTGAATTCTCTGTCATAACAGCTTCCTGGGATGTTGTGCACACACGCAGCAAAGTCCACATAGCCAGTACTGCAATAGATACAACAGTATGGTGATCATCGTCCTTTTCCTTGTCATATAATAACCCAACGAAGACAGAAACGCAACGACGGAGACGACATGAATGCGACTTCTCGTCTGAGTATGATGTCATTTCCTCTGTCTGGGTCCGTGACCTCAGTAGCAAAACCTCTTTGGGCCCACCGCGGCCGAAATGGGCCCGCGCACAGCCGTGCGCGGGCCCACTGCGACCGTCGTGGGCCCGAGGACCTCTGGCTTACTGATGGTGTCTAGGATGGCGATGGTGTAACACTCTTGCGCTTGGATCGCGTTGAGGGGTTAGCATGTAATAAATAATAATTATAATGCTAATTTATGCAGCAGTTACTGAACAGACCTAGCCCACCCGACCCCCCCGACATCCAGCCGGCAGAGACCGACCTACCCATCAGCTGTGACAGACCCAGCCGGGAAGAGATCAGAAAAGCAGTGGCATTTTTGAAGAATGGCAAAGCAGCAGGGCCAGATGGCATCCCAGCGGAGTCTCTGAAAGCAGACCTAGAGACAACAGTTGAGATGCTGTACCCACTGTTTGGAAAGATCTGGGAAGAGGAGGTGATGCCAGCTGACTGGAAGGAGGGGTACCTAATCAAGCTTCCCAAGAAAGGCGACCTCAGCAAGTGTTCCAACTACAGAGGAATCACCTTGCTGTCAGTACCAGGAAAGGTCTTCAACAGGATCATCCTAGAGAGAATGAAGAGCTCCGTTGACCCCCAGCTGAGAGACCAGCAAGCAGGATTCAGGAAGAACCGATCATGCACAGACCAGATCGCCACTCTCCGCATCATCGTGGAACAGTCTCTGGAGTGGAGCTCCCCGCTGTACGTCAACTTTGTGGATTATGAGAAAGCATTTGACAGCGTGGACCGAGAGACTCTGTGGAAACTCCTACAACACTACGGTGTACCCACAAAGCTCGTCCGCCTGATCAAGAGCAGCTATGATGGCATGACATGTCGCGTGATCCACGAAGGGCAGTTCACCAGAGAGCTCCAGGTCAGAACTGGTGTCAGGCAGGGGTGTCTGCTGTCTCCGTTCCTCTTCCTACTGGCCATAGACTGGGTCATGAAGATGACCACAGAGCACAGACGAAGTGGAATACAGTGAACACTGTGGACACAGCTTGACGACCTCGATTTTGCAGACGACTTGGCATTACTGTCCCACACTCATCAACAAATGCAGGACAAGACCACGAGGCTTGCTGACATCTCGTCCCAAGTGGGCCTCACCATTCACAAACAGAAAACAAAGACAATGAGGCTGAACGCAACCAGGGAAGAACCAGTCTTGCTTGCTGGCACCCAGTTGGAGGAGGTGGAGTCCTTCACCTATCTCGGGAGCATCATAGACAAAAAAGGCGGCACTGATGCAGATGTCAGAGCACGAATCGGTAAAGCCAGAGCAGCCTTTCTCCAGTTGAAAAAAGTGTGGAGTTCCAGAGAGCTGTCACAACACACCAAAGTCCGGATTTTCAACTCCAATGTAAAAGCAGTTCTCCTATATGGAGCAGAGACATGGAGATTGACAAAAACCACAGTCAACAGAGTACATACCTTCATGAACAGTTGCCTTAGAAGAATTTTGAAAATCCACTGGCCAGAGAAGATCAGCAACGTCAGACTCTGGGAGAGAACAGAGCAGATAACAGCAGAGAATGAAATTGGGCGAAGAAGATGGGGATGGATCGGTCACAGTCTGAGAAAGCCAGCTTCCAGTATCACTAGGCAGGCATTGTCATGGAACCCCCAGGGAAAGAGGAAAAGAGGTAGGCCGAGAAACTCCTGGCGTCGAGACCTCCAAGCAGACATCAAGAGACTGGGAACCACCTGGAGTAGAATCGAAGGAGAAGCACAGGACAGGAGTTGCTGGAGGTCTCTCGTCGACGGCCTATACCCGGGTAGGGGTGACAGGCGTAAGTAAGTAAGTAATTTATGCAGCGCCTAAACACCGCAGCTGTTCTAGGCGATTTATATGTTGCACTAATAAAAGACTAAGACATACAGAAGAACAAAATGACAACTGTTACAACTGAAAACAAGCTAATGCTGGACACACAGACTCACACACACACACACCATCACACACACACCATCACACACACACACACACACACACACACACACACACACACACACACACACACACACACACACACACACACACACATGTGCGCGCGGTAGTAATATAATCATCTGGTACCAGGTGCCGAAAAAATATTCTTAGACATAAGCCAGGTAGAAAAGAGTGCGTTTGAAGTTTTGATTAACTGATTCAGTCTCGACACACCACAGCAAGATATAGTTTGACCATTATAGTTCAAGGGTGGTGCCAGAATAGCCTATAGGCGCCAAGCTATTCTGGCACCATCCTTGAACTATCATGGTCGATCTGTCTTCTGAACTGTAATGCAGTCCTCAGAGGACAACTCGAAAATGTGGGTATTTCGTACCTGGGACACAGTGGGTTAAATGTAGAAAGTGATGGCGCGTGGCGCACATCAGCCGGGAGAGAATTCCACGCAACAGGGCCAAAGTGCGTGAAAGCACGATTGCCCTGAGTTTTTATTTTAGGTCTGGGGATGCGTTATATGTTGAAGCAGAGGGTAGCGATCATGACGATGTGTACACCTGGACTAGAGGAGACAGGTATGGCGAGGAGGAACGTGAGATAATGTAGCACTGACAGCGGATTGACAATATGTACATTGAATTAGCTCACCAGATGGAACCTAGTGGGTCACTCAGATAGTTCTTCATCACTCTGCACTGGCACTTCAGCAGGTCATATGCGTAGCAGGAGGAGTCTGGACAAAACATAGGGTTAAACATTAACACACCAATCACAGGTGCTTGGCTGATACAGAGCGATAAGGCCGATGAACTAACATTGCCATGGGGAAACAAAACCGTTAAACGTTTAGGGCTTAACGTCTTTGTCCACCACGAAGGTGACTTCAAAGACGGATTACCGAAAAGAGGTCTGAACAAATTGTGACCTCAGCTGTGTTCGAACCCACGACCTTTTGGACGAGAGTCGAAGGCTAAAACAGCTGAGCTAGCCAGCTTCCCCATTGCCATCTAATGACTATGCACCATTTGCAGGAGATGGCTTGACCATGATAATTCATGGGCAGTGCCTGATTAGCTTGGCGCCGACAGGCGCCAAGCTAATCTGGCACTGCCCTTGAATTATCATGGTCGATCCATCTCCTGCTGTAGTGCGCCAGGGCTGAATGGGTTAAGAGTATCGGCAGATGAAGGGTGAGCAATGACACAGGGTATTGCCAAAACTAAGAGTCCTGGATAGAACCCATCGCGGCCAGTAGCAAGGAAGATAGATGGATGGATACTGAATGTACACTACCACAGTCGCGTAGGAACCCGGGAGGTGGGAAGGAGGAGGAGGGGGGGGGGAGAGGAATTAACCCCTTCGCTGCCGAGGAAAGGTAAACACGGGACACATGCCTAGAGACATAGACCATCATGAGGCCAGTACATGTAGTTGCGGTGGGAGGGAAGGGGGTTGGATGGGTCGGGAGATGGGGGTGGGGGACGGGAGGTAGGGCTCATAGTGATCTATGCCTCTTGCTGACACTACTTTGAATCCATGTTCTTTAGGAGGCTGGTGCCCTTTGGCGTTTAACTAACCAAGATATCAGAAACACAAACTGCGATCACTGGAAGTGAGGGCGTTAACATAGTGTGTGTGTGTATGTGTGTGTGTGTGTATGTGTGTGTGTGTGTGTGTGTGTGTGTGTGTGTGTGTGTGTGTGTGTGTGTGTGAGGGGATGGGGGGGAATGGGGGGTGGGGGGGAGGGTGAAAGAAGCCGAATCAGGTTTGATGCCGCGTATCCGGATGCTGCTGGTCTTCAATGAGTTAATGCTGTAAAACTGCTCTGTCATCTTTATTGTTCAACATCCGTACGCAGTTACACCCTTCACCAATCACACACTGAGGTCCTATCCAATAACAGATGCCACAGACAGACAGGCAACTAACTACACACACAGTTATATAGTATTTAACCCTTTAGTTGTAGGTATCTAAACGGTTGTTTCTGTAATCTTCGTCGATTCAACGCCATAAAGCCTTAGCTGCCCAAGGAACCTGGATTGAAAGTGCTGCCAGCAAGGGGTATCGCTCCTCCTGAGCCCCCGCAACTGCTAAAATACTAATCTAAACACATTCATGCACGCATCTAAAATTCATGTCATTCAAGAGAAGTGTTGCACACACGCGCGCGCGCGCACACACACACACACACACACACACACACACACACACACACACACACACACACACACACACACACACACACACACAGAGGCGAGGTAGACTGCAGATAACAAACAAATAACACTCACTCGTGTTGCAGGATGACTCTTTGCCCGCAGTCCAGGCGTTCAGCTCATTTACCAAACGTTCGTCCTCTTTGCACTGGGTTAGCACTTCCTTCTCAAAACAACTCGAGAGCTGCGTCAAGGCGCTGCAAAATGAACACAAACTGGTAACCCCTTTCCATGCAGAACGCGGGAAATTGTGTGACATGTTATTGTGGTCATTCACTGCCGAAGCCCTTTACTGCCACTGGACGCGTATCGATTGTTTCTGTGATGTGTGCATGTTCACTCAACGATGGAGAGCCACAACCGTTCAAAGGATGGTGGACCCAAATTGGTCCCAGCAAGAGGCATAGATCCTCATGAGCCCCCTCATGAGCTTTAGCGGGGGCTCATGAGGATCTATACCTCTTGCAGATAGATTGCATTTACTTTTCCTCGGCAATGAAACGTTAAGACGGGTTTTAATCATTCATTCATTCATTCATTCATTCATTCATTCATTCATCTGTTATTCATTCATTCATTTATTCATTCATTCATTCATTCACTCATTCATTTGAATGCATATAAATTTTCAATGAAACGCAGCCCTAACCACTTTCAATGAAGGGGTTACACTGCGTGCTTAAAGCCACACACAAGTGAACTCCCTTGATTCGCTTCCGCATATCAGCGGTAGGGAATAAAGGGACACAACCAGTGTGGCATATATAACTTTACACACGTAGAGATTTCGTCGCACACAGGCACCCTCGCGACAGCTAGTCCTCGTGATGTGTTCTGCACACGTGATATGGCATGCTATGCGCTACTGGTCTGCTGCAACAACGCCCACGGCCACAAGCCCCACGGTCAAGCGTTCAGTTCGCCTTTAATGCGACGAACATTCTACGTGAGCCAGTCAAGCTAAAGGACTTTGTAGAGATCGGCAACATGGGTCGTCTTGGGACACTGTGCGCCCTCAAGGCGCAAGAAACTCAGTCCATTTTCGCAAGGCAGGTGTTGCCCGCATGACACGCGACACGGCCACACGTTGCGATGGACAGTAATGGGTGTTGCACACTGGGAGTCGGAGCATCAAATTTCAAGCCGAGTGCGTTCGGCGGCCATACACGATTCTGGCACGCCGCCTTGTGTGCGTGTTCAGCACCTAGCGACGAAGCATCGGCAGCGTTGATGCCAGGCGTCAAAAACAAAGGACGCAAGGATAGAGCAGGTTCCATTTCTGCTGCTTGGTGTGCCAATTATCGCGCAGAATCAGCCAATCAGATTGGAGATTTCCATTTTATTTTCTACAAAAATGACTGACATGGCAAAGGAGGAGACTTTGAGGCTAAATAAACTTAGCATTAGTCAGTAGGACGTAAACAACATCTGTTTGAGTGTATGTCATGATCATGACAAGTTCCAGGAGACATACGTGTAAATTGTGTATACAACTCCACCGTTTTTGTGTGCTGTCAGAGCTGTCAAGCGAGACCTGCCGTATAATGTATTCAGCGCCAGTCATTTGACCATGATAATTCAAAGGTAGTGCCAGATTAGCTTGGTGCCTTAAGGCGCCAAGCTAATCTGGCACTACCCTTGAATTACCATGGCCAATCCATCTTCTGCAACTGGTACATAGTCGTTAGGTAACACCTCCAAAACTTGGGGAATACAGCCGGGGGTTTAAATGGGTTAATGGGAAAAACATTATATAGTAAATGATAAGTGCAACCCGATTTTAGCTGAACACTTCAGTACAAGTTTCAGGCTACTTTATACATTTTAAATACAAGCGATGAAAACTTCTCAAACTTCATTGTAACATTTAGCTGAGCTGACCCTTCGCACCACGTGTATGTCCTGTGTTTGTGCGAGTGTCAGGTGCGCGTCAAGCGTGCTGTACGAGTTGCTGCTTGCTGCCGACGCCCCGCGTTGTAGCGTACGCACCGCCAATATACTCCGACGCCGAGTGTGCGGAGCCCCCTTATCAAGCCAAACCCCTTTCAACACGTTACACTGACAAAATCCCGACTCCATGGGCCGCGTCGTTCGTTCATATGACGTATTACGCTGCGGGTACGCGTGTCAAGCCATTATCCCAATACGCATAAGGCCATCGGGCTGACGTTGGCCACTGTTGGCCCGCGCACGGATGTGCGCGGGCCAAAAGCGGCCGACGTCGGCCCGATGGCCTTTTACGCACTGGGTACTAAGACTCACCTGCAACTGTCGAAAACGTTTTTCTCGGGGTCATTGCAGGCGGCCTGCAGCGCCTTGCGGGTGTTGTCCGGCGTGTCGAGCTTCAGTAGTGGTGGACATGTTGTAGCTTTCCTGGGCTGACTGCGCCGGTCTGCGGTCAGCATAAAATTGCGCTGTGCATCCGTCTATCTGCTTGCGACAGCTTTCTGTAGGGAATACACACACACACACACACACACACAAAAATTCACATTATTTGCAGAATAAAACCCCCAAAATTGCAAGCCTAGTCTTACGTTTGTGGTTGTGTTATTCTTTTAGAGCATGTGCGTGTTGATCTTAGGAAAGGTCCGATATTCAATTAAGCTATTTTGGATAGGAATCACGTACCTTTCGTTTTCTTTTGTATGGAGAATTGCGATCGATTTTTATTATGTAGCTAGAAGTTTGCTACATTGTTACGAAGTCAGACCTAGATTTTTGCCGGAAGGTTCGGAAAAGAGCGCAATTATTCTAGTGACCTCAAATATGAAGTCAAAGTTGTCTAGTACATATGTTGGCTACAGTTTGCTACATTTATGGAATGCTAGTTAGTTAGTTATTTGGGTTTTGTAGACTGATCTAGAGTGTTCTTTTTCATGAATATTAATGAGTTTTGGTTACGTTTTCTTTTCTGATTGTTTGAGTTGTGTAGTTTGCGGGATTGTTCTGGAAATCTGTAATAGTATAAAAAGGGGTGATAGCGAATTATGGGTGTGGATTATATGGGACGCGCAGTGTATCAGAATTGTGGATGCATTGTAGTGGATGCATTGTGCATCGTGGAATAAAGTACTGTTGGAACTGTTACTCCAGTGTGGTCTACACCCTTGTGTGACAAGTTGCAACTGAGTGAAGTTTCTTTACAAGAACACTACGTGCGTGCGTCTGGTGTGACTGCATCATACTACGACTACAGCTACCACGTAAAACTTACAAAAGACAGTTATAACCGTCTTTTCTAAGCCTGTTTCTTTCTTCGTTATTCTCTGCATTTTACACGCTTGGCAGTCACCTTTTTATAAACAAAAATGTATTTGTATGCTGGTCATTAATTTTGCACCATAATCCTTTCTTTCCCGCCACGGTACGTGCGCTTCAAGTATAGTTTTGTTTCTGAAATATTGTTTCATTCAACGACCAAAGGCCAAAACCGTACAAGAAACATGGATACAAATTGGTCTGAGCAAGAGGCATAGAGATCCTCATGAGCCCCCGCAGTCGCGGGGGCTCATGAGGATCCATGTCTCTTGCAGTTGGATCGTGTTCGCTTTGTGCTCGGCAGTGAAAGGGGGGTTTGGGGCTCGAAATCAGACCACAAAGGTGACTGCCATGCATTTCAAACGCGAAAGAAATTCTCAACAAAAAAAGAAACGCGATAAGAAGGAAACGTAAAATAATAATAATAAATAATAATACCGGTCATTATATAGGCCCTCTGGCCAGTTCCGTGAAACGGATCCAAGCGCCGCGAACTGAACCCAACACCCACGATCACGTGAAACATTCGCATTCACAATGATAGACGATTGCAGTACAAGACAAACACAGGACATAATTATACGTGGCGGAAATATAAAATGTTACAACGAAGTTTAAGAAGTTTTGATCACTTGTGTTTGAAATTTATATAGTAGCCTAAAACCTGTACCGAAGTGTTTAGCTAAAATTGGGGTGTACTTGTCATTTTTTTTAAATGTTTCTTCCCAGCAGAGGCCATTAACCCATTTAAACCGACGGCTGTATTTCCCAAATATTGAAGTTGTTACATAACGACTATGTACCAGTTGCAGAAGATGGATTAAACATGATAATTCAAGGGTAGTGCAAGATTATTAATAATAATAATACCGTTATTATATAGGCACTTTTTTTCTCAATTTTTGGGCAAATCGACTCAAAGCGCCGCGAACAGAAACCCAACCCGCACACTCACGAAACAGACACGGATTTACGCCATTTAAGACAAACACAGTACAAGACAGACGAAGGGCCAGTTCAGCTACTGAAGTTACAGAGATTTTTGATCGCTTGTATTTGAAATTTGTAAAGTGGCCTGAAACCGGTACCAAGGTGTGGGGAGGAGGGGGAATGGGTGGGGGGGTGGAAGAACCGGAGTGCCCGGAGAAAGAACCCCCGACGGTCCGCCCGAATTAACGGTGACACTTACCAGAGGAGAAAAGTCCGACGCCGGAACCCGTTTTCGAACCTCGCACCTTTGGCATTGGTGGCAGGCGCCTTAACCACTGCGCCTCCTTTAGGCGCCAAGCTAATCTGGCACTACCCTTAAGTTATCATGGTCAATCCACCTCCTGCCGTGGGCGTGTTGGGGCTAAGTGGGTTAAAAAAAGGTCATTCTGTCTTTTCCTTGATTCATTCATCTATGTTAACCCATTCCCAGTCGAGAAAGAGTGGACACAATCCAACTGCAAGAGACATAGATCTTCATGGGCCCGCGCAGCTGCGGGGTCCCAAGAGGAACTATATCACATATGCCTCTCTGCTGCTGAAGCCCATTTGCCACCCATGTCTCTTGAACAGTTATGGCTTTTTTTGTTGTTGTTGCGTTAAATGGACAAAGTTGACAAGGTGGACATGCGTCCGCAGGCAGTGAAGAGGTTAATGTCTTGGACTTACCGTAACAGGTAGAATCACAAATGGACTCTGCCCCTCGCAGCAGACCTGCAACACACAAAGTAACAGCACCCATATTCACTGAGCGAAACGTCACGTAGGCCATCGTGTAGTGTTGAAACATTTGCCGGCATAGCGACACAACAAGTGCTAGAGACATAGATACTCATGAGCCCCCGCAGTTGCGGGGGCTCATGAGGATCCATGTCTCTTGCTGCACGGACCAGTCCTTTTCTGTATGAGTCTGCGTTTTTTTAATTGTATTTATTTACTTTAATTTTATTATTATTATTATTATTATTATTATTATATTATTATTATTATTATTATTATTATTATTATTATTGTTATTTTATTTTTTGTTTTGTTAAGATAGATCATTTTTAGACGATGACAGAAATTGAGTTATTGGGAATCGCTTTACATCGCCTGCACCGCGTTTTTGCTTCATGTTGAAAAACACACACGATGTCGACCTTCCTAGCAACACCAAGAGAAAGGGAGTGGGCCGGGGGGGGGGGGGGGGGGGCCGGGCAGATGTAGGGGGGGGGGGATGTAAAGTTTATTTGGAACCCCTCCCTCTCGCTTGTAAATAAAGAAAGAAAACAGAGGGAAAGACGAAGGCAAACTTTAATCAACATAGGTAAAAGATAAAATTAAAAAAAAAAATTTAAAAAAAAAAACCCAACTCCGGACTGAAAGAAAAGTGATTGCCTTGCGTGTTTAAAATGCAGAGAAGATCAACGGAGAAAGAAACATGTTTAGAAAAGACAGTTACAACACAATTTATTTAAACTGTATTGTAACTATCTTTTCTAAGCGAGCTTCTTTCTTCGTTGGGATGTTCTCGACCAAAGGTATGTAGCAGATAATGAAAAAAAACAAAAAGTGCTGGTAAGGGAGAGAACTGCATCATAGACCGCTGTCTATGGGTAGTTGGTTTACTATGCACAGCTCTCTCCCTTAACACTGTTTTTGTTTGTTTGTTTGTTTGTTTGTATGTTTCAAAACTTTATCCTGAAATATAGGCGCTAGCAATCACAGCTTTTTAATGAGGTTTCATTTGCAACCAACGCCTCTCAACAAAGATGGAGAGTGAAGTCTCGGTGGACAACCAGCGTGTTGGGCCACAGGCATAGACAGCACTTCAAGGGTGGTGCCAGAATAGCTTGGCGCCAGAGGCGCCAAGCTATTCTGGCACCACCCTGGACTCCAAACATCTCCAAGAGGCATAGATACTTGGAGATGTTTGGAGTGTTGTCTATGCTTATCGTGGAAGCTGGTTGTCCGTGTGACTTCGTAAACGTAGCCTCACTGTTTGTTTCATATGTTCAAACGAAGGAGGACAGAGTCCGAAATAGCTCAGGCGGTTAAGCGTCGGAGCAGGAGAGCGAAGGGAATCGCCGGGTCGTGGGTTCGAATCCCCGTCCCGACCCCGGTAGCTGGACTAGCAGTCCAGGAGGGAAAGACGGGCTTGTTTAATAGCATGTCCGTTGAAAGGTTCTGGTAAATCAAAGTGGCGCAGCTGGAGTGCGCCTGAGTTGATCAGTGTTCAGGTCGTACTCCATAGGTAATAGATTTCCCTGTCCCCATAATCCGCCCGTCAGGGCCGTTCATTATCCCTCCGGTGCCGTGGACGTTAAACCCGAACTAAACAACCAACAAAGGAGAAAACCAATCGGGTCGAAGTCGGCCCGATGGCCTTTGCGCACTGGGAAGGTTGAGAATGCTTGGATATTTCAGTCACTACGGCTGTCTTTCCACTTGTCCCAAAGGAAGAGTTGGAAACCCCTTAGACAGGCCACTGACCGGCTCCTGAGCGAAACTGGATAATAGACATTCTACAATCATATTAGCAACACAGGAACTAACAACACATATTGCACGTTTTGAACGACCGTGACCCATACAGAGAAAACTGTTGCCTGTCACAAGCCTTTCATTTTAGATCAAAATGATGAAATTTCTCCACGTAAATAAATCAAATTACAATCATTGTCAGATATTTGAAAAACAATGTAATTATGCACTAGCATTGCAAAAATCAGAAAGTGCTAGAATAAAATGAATTCTCGGGAACGTGTCCCAGAAAAGCGCGCAGAGAGGGTCGTAGTTGGAAATAGCAACATGATACTTGTTTTTGTCATATCTATACCACCCGCAATACTCATATAGCATGGGAATAAAACACAGCTGTGACAGGTAACACCTGCAATACTCATATAGCATGGGAATAAAACACAGCTGTGACAGGTCACATTAACCCCTTTTGCTGCCAGTAGACGCATATTGTGGTGTGTTTTTTGTTTGTTTTGTTTTGCTGTTTTTTTTTTTAATTTAAATTCAGCGCCAAAGAGCTCTATTCGTCCAAGGAAGATGAATGCACAATGGTTTCAGCAAGAGGTGTAGGCCTTCATGAGCCCCTTCGACTGCGGGGGCTCTTGAGGATCTCTATATCTTGTAGTTGGCCGGTATTCACATTTCCTCGGCAGTGATCGGGTTAACATAATGTTAATTTCGATTTACCCGTAGGCAGACTACAGCGCAATAGGTGCGGCAGCCGGTTCGACAATTACAGACAGTTGTCTGATATATTTTAAGCTCTTCGTGCCGAAAAAAACTGCACACCACCCAAGTGCAAGCGGCATAGATCCCCATGAGCCTCCGCAGTAGCGAAGGGGAGGGAGGGGGGTGGCTCACGAGGAGCTATGCGGCCCTCACTTTGTATTCTCGTTCCTTGGGCGGTTTGGGTTATTTTGTGTTGAATCTTTTTCTTTTTTTTTTAAATCAGAAACACAGTCTGTACAGAAACTCATTCTGCTCCCATTTGCAATGAAGCCAGTAACTGTGTGATAGCCAGCCCTTGACTCAGTCATTGCAATGGCTTTATTGTAATGCAGCAAGACACAGGGTGGGGACACGATTCACAGCGGGGACAAACTGTAATATAAATGAAATTTATACAACTCACACTCATCGCCCGACCTCGTACGTGTTACAAGGCTGACTAAAATTTCACGTGTGGTGATAAAAGGTGTGTGTAACTGCCGCACTTTTTACCGTTTCGTTGCAATGCCACATGACAATCAGTCACACGACGATCGACCCAACCGTGGCACCGCACCACACAGAGAAAATAACTTGTCGATTGCAAAAAGTCGTTACAAAAATAGATTAAATTATGCCTAATCCACCTCTCGATATAAAGCAAGCTATGCACGAGTGGTTTATTTCTTGCGTAAAGCACGAGTGGTTTATTTGTTGCGTAACGCAAAATAAACCACTCGTGCAAAGCCCACATTGTATCGGTCGAACTGAGCACACGCGAATGATTTTGCATTTCATGAGGTCACGCATCATTTAATATCTGTTGAAACCAATGTTGCCAGCACCGCATAGCCTGTTTGGTGCAAGTACCTTTTTTGTTTGTTCGTTGTTTTGTTTTTTTGGTTACAAAACGTTATTTTAAAAGACAGATGCTTTCATAAGTGAGGGCACCTAAATGATGGTTTGCGATCTCTTAAAAGGATGGTCGCTAAAACAGGTTGTGCAGTAAGTGACACAGTATCAATGAATTCATATTGGCCGAAAACATCACAGATGCACCACGTCCCTAACTCATTCTACCCCATCACCGAAATCCCCAAATTTCGCCGTTGCCCTCTGAAGATTGCTTTGCAGTGCAGGACACAGATCGACCATGATAGTTCAAGGGTGATGCCAGAATAGCTTGGCGCCCATAGGCGCCAAGCTATTCTGGCATCACACTTGAACTATCATGGTCGACCCATATCTTGCTGTGGTGTGTCTGGGGTAGAATGAGCTAAATTAACTCATTCTGCCCGCGACACAACACAGCCAGATAAGGTTCTACCATGATAGTTCAAGGGTGGTGACAGAATAGCTTGGCGCCTATAGGCGTCAAGCTATTTTGCCACCACCCCTGAACTATCATGGTCGACCTGTCTCCTGAATTGTAATGCAGTTCTCAGAGGATAATTCCAAAATGTACGCATTTTATACCTAGGGCACAATGAGTCCAAGTAGACTAGCGGGAAGGGGGAAGGGGAACAGATCCTGTCTAGACGGGCACACGCACATTTAAGCCTCTCCGTAGAATGTCAAGTTGTTCGTCGCGGCGCGTGGGGTTGATGTTGTCGCAGTGAACTTAACCCTTATCATTCGGAATACACCAGTGTGTAAAATAAGTTTCACGAAAATAGTTCATGGGTAATGCCAGAATAGCTTGGCCATTGATCTGTATCTTTATCTGAAGACACTATAAAGTAGCTTGCGTATGGCAGTGTACAAATTTGAAGCTTTTTGCCTCAGTATGATATGGTTTAACACCGAGACTGCCCGACTGACGATACCTTTCAGCGGGAAAAAACATGTGACTGCGTGTCTTTTTTTCTGGAGAAAGGCATCGACAGCATATGTACAGCAGCCAGGGACGAAACATTTAGCATGCTAACATTTTTATTTTAAAATTTTATTTGGGGGAAAAGACCCGTGACGACTGGTTACGTATTGCGGGAGTTGAACGGCCCGTGTCTCATAACACGTGTTCTGTGGGCCTACATTCTTATAAGCCCACGCAAGACTTCAGTATCGACCTATCCCGATCTACGTCATCACTTTGTGCGTTGCCGCCCCTGGAGGGCAAGCTGGCGGGTGATGCAATTTCAGTCCACCACTCTAGCAAGGTTGAAAGCGTGTCACGTAAGCCTATTTATTCGCATTTTCTCACCATGACGAACGATTGCTGTGTCAAGCATTGTTCGAAACGAAGTACTAGGGATCTTGGGATCTCTTACCATAGAATTCCGACAGTTATATTCAATAAGGGCTCCAAAATACGCGAGTTGACAGCCAAGAGGAGAAGGCTTTGGATCGCCCAAATCAATCGAAAGAAGATCACGGACAATACAGTGAAACCATGGACCCGTGTGTGTTCACGCCACTTTGTGAAAGGCCGGTAAGCATTTTCAAAAATTGTTCAATGGTTCACATGCATTTTGTTATTGGTCTTCCTAGGCCATTGCGAAGTTGCAGCTGCCCACTTTCACTGACAACCTGGCAGTAGTGAAATCTGCCATTTTTGAGCAGATTGGAGTGTTGGAGGGCTTTTAGATGGCTTTTGTTCTGTTCTCACATTTCATAGAATGTGAGATTAGGCTTCTTGATGCAAAGACTGGGACTATATTTATTTGTTTTTTTCCAACTTCATGTGTATTTGAAGAAAAAAAAACAAACACAAAACACCTGTGGAGGGATACTGTATGATACCCTTCTTCCAGAATCACAGGAAAGATTGGAGTGCTTGTTTTGTTTATCATGCAAGTCAGTATTGTAGTGTAGTTATTACATTTTCACTTGATTTTGATGACAGGAAAACCTGCTGAGTTCTACCAAGATGATGCGCCCAACTGGATCCCAACTTTGCACCTTGGCTACAAAACTAAATGTGCATCTACTGATGTGGACCGGTTTGAAAGGAAACAGAAGAGAGAGAGAGCAACGGAAACAAGGAAATGCCCACAGCGGTATGCACTGAGTATTTACTTTATAAAACATTTCATAGTTTATCTTCAAGAATAAAGAATATTCTGTTTTTGAAACAATTCCGCCTTTCGAAAATGCAACTTTCAACTTTTGTAAATCTGGCATTGTCATGTATGATGTCACCACCTTCGTGTTTAGATATTTGATGTGGTCCAGGAAATTATGCTTTTTGAAGGTAATGCATTTGTCAGTAAGTGCACAGGAATGCAGTTTTCCAGGGAAGCATGCTCCCCAGATCCAGTGTCAATTTGTTTTCCCACCACAACCTGTTCCCACTCCTTAATCATTATGAATCTCAATTCATCAGTATTAAACAACAGTTAAATAAACTGTCTTCGGTTTTCATTTTGGGTAATTTGAAAAAGGCCACATCTTATCTTAGTAATAGATGGGAGGAACGCCAATTGCCAAAAATAAGCATTTACTCAGTTAAAACAATAATTTTAAAAAGCGAAACATTTCAAAACCGTATGATCACCTAAAAATAGAATGTACTTGAAGTAAAGAAAATGCCATGTGCATGTTATGGTTCTTATTTGTGCAGTTCATGCTGAGGAAGGTGTGGACACCACAGACAGTGACGCATCTGTGGGTGATGTTGGAGGGGACGCTGATTTTGAACTGGGTGAAGAGGCTGATGATTTGAAACGAACTGCGGAGCAGGAAGTTCAGACCGACTTTACCATCTCCTACCTGGAAGCCATGGAGTCTGAGCTACAGATTATATGAACAGAAAACCTCACTCTTCGCATGAAACTGAATGCCAGCACCATGTCAGATGACTTTTTTTAAAAAAAGATGATGGGTCTAGAGATGACGAGAAGGTTAAATATTACACAGGCCTACCATCTTTTTGGACTCTTGCTGCTTTGTTGTCATTCCTCATGCCTCACATTACTAGTGGGCCCAGATCAATCACAAGCAAATTTCAAGAAGTGTTAATTGTCCTCACTCGTCTGAGGTTGAATCTGCCTGTACAGGTCGTTGCTGATTTGTTTCGCATTTCTGACACATCAGTGTCACGCATATTTCTCAAGGTGCTGGATGTCATGTATACCAGGATGGGGCCACTTATCTTGTGGCCGGACAGAGAAAGTCTGAGAAGAACCATGCCATTCGATTTCAAACAGGATTTTGGCAACAAAGTTACTGTGATCATAGACTGTTTTGAGATTTTCATTGAGACTCCTTCAAATCTGCTTGCCAGGGCACAAACATGGTCCAGCTACAAGCATCACAACACCATAAAGTACCTCATTGGCATAACGCCACAAGGAGTTGTGTCATTCATTTCTGAAGGTTGGGGCGGGAGAGCCAGTGACAAATGGGTAACTGAAAATAGCACATTTTTGGACAATCTCCTTGTTTTGGCTGATCGTGGGTTTAATATCCATGATAGTGTTGGACTGATGTGTGCTGAAGTTAAGATACCAGCTTTTACCAAAGGTAAAAAGCAACTATCTGCTTTTGATGTAGAATCAACACGCAAAATAGCACATGTCAGGATTCATGTTGAAAGGGTGATTGGTAACATTATTCAAAAATATGCCATTATTGATTCTACAATTCCAATCACTATGTTGAATTGTGCTGAAGGTGCAAATGTGACCACGTTGGACCAAATTGTCACAGTGTGCTGTGCTCTGGTGAATATTTGTCCATCCGTTGTTCCTTTTGATTAGAGATGGGGTGAGAGAAACTTCCAACTAGGTAGTGTTGTTCACAGTAACTTTAAGTGATGTGAAGCTTTCAAAAGTATTGTTTTGTGTGGTGTGTTATTTCTCACATGAATGTTCTTGTTGTAAAGCGATCTTCATTGGAAATTAAATTGTGGCGTTGTAACAATGAAAGTCTGGTGACAGCATTATTGTGCATTCTGTCCATGCAAATGTTTGTGTAGAACTTTGTTACCTCTCTCTCTCTCTCTCTCAAGCAAGAATGGTGTTAAAGTGAAGAATGGAAGTGGCTTTTACATAAGCATCAACGTATCATAAACAAACAAAATAGATACATGAAACTAGTTTAATTGTTTAACCAAAATCAAACGGCATGATTCAGTCTTTAGATTTTCTTTCACACACAAAGAAATATCTGACTGAAATAACTCGAGTACGAAGAAGTTTCAAATTCATTCATGAACGATTTACATATTTTATACACTGATAGTGATACAGACAATATGTCTTTAGTTTCTAAAAAGGTAATAACTGACGAAGACCAAGTTCTACACAAGCATGTTTCTATAACGCTCAAATAGTGTGCATTTACAAAAACTGCCAGCACAGATACTTTCCATTATTATTAAAGTCACATTAAATGCATTTCGTCAACACAGCTTTCTTTCAAAAGTCAAATGCAACTTTAATAAAGGCAGTCTTGGCATTGTGCAACACATGGAGTAAACAGGCAAATATGATGAAAATGAAAAAAAAAAATCCTGTCACAATTTGATTATGCATTTTCCTGTGTTGACGACAAAATTCAACAAAGCTTGGGTTATTTCCTTTTTCAAAAACACATGAAATCAAATGCAAATTTCATACAAGCAGTCATGTCGTAGTGCAACACATGCAGTAAAAAGATGAAGCATGAAATGGTGAAGTCATACACGTGCTACTGCTACAGTGATAGCAATTTTCATTTATTTAGATGCTTACAAAAACTAATATTTAAAATGGCAAGAATATTCACTGAAATTTTGTCACACCTCAAATGCAATTTCAACATCACTTGACTACTTCTCAGCACACTCACAGAAATCATCAAAGTAAACTAAACCATTAAAAATTAGTCTGTTTACTTAATAATGGTATCTCGACCGAGTATCTATATACTTTTCAGACGGTTTAACTCCAGGTTTGGACATTGTTTTTGCTACAGCCCCCACTCTCTGCTGAACATTCGTGTAGAGTCTCCACACCGCTTTGCCCTCCAGCGTACTACGTCATCAAAAATGGGGTCGCGGAAAAGTACACAATCGGGAAACGTCCATAGACACCAGTGAAATCTGAACCAGTTTAGAACGCGTCGAAATAATGCAGTCTCCCTTGCGCCCTGTTCAGCCATATAAATTCCTGCGACTAGGTTTCTGAATTTCGATAGCATGCCCTCTGAGGAGTGATATAGGTAGATCCCAGCAAGCAAAAGTCCCTCAGGCCGAAGACGGCCCGAGGGTCTTTGCTTACTAGGTAACAGCCCTCCCCCCCCCCCCCCCCCTCCCTTCCACCAATGAAGCGGCTGAACCAGTTTTAGATCGCGTCTGAGTAATGCAGTCCCCAGTCCCCACAAGCGCCCTGTTCAGCAAAATAAATTCCTGCAACTAGGCTTCTGAAGTTCGAGATCATGCCCTCTGAGGAGCGATGCGCGATATAGGTAGGTCGCCCTAAGCAAACTCCTTTCCGTGTGACCTACTCTTCGCAAGAAAGTCGACTATCCTGTCCTATCCGCGTCTACAGTTCAACTCGATAGTTTGCCTCTACGCACCGAGATGATCAGGCGCTCTCCACGTTTAGTTATTTATTGCAATATTTATTTATTTATTTATTTATTTATTTATTTATTTATTTATTTTGGCAATATCCTTCATTAATTTATGCCAATATTCCATTTTACCCTCGTCGCCCATTCATGCAATGACGGTGAGGGTGTATAGTCAGATTACTATCCCTTGACTGCCTGTGGACGTGATATTCGCGTCTGAAATCACAGCACGCTGAACGACATTAGCGTGAAGAACACAGACGAAATGCTACCAGACGTGGGCACACTGAACACAGGACTAACAAGAGACATAAATCCTCATGAGCCCCCCGCGATGCGGGGGGCTCATGAGGGTTTATGTCTCTTGCAGCTGGGTGGCGTTAGCTTTGCCTTGGGATTAACGGGACAAAACGACGACCTTTTTTTATGGGGGGGGGGGGGGGGAGGGAGGCGGGGAGGGGGGGGGGCGGGAGGGGGGTGTTATGGGTCAAGAGTCTTCCACAACAAGTAGGCTTGCAAGGAATGAGGTAAACAAGGGTGCAGTAGGGTAGGGAAGAGGAGAAAATTGATGCGCAGAAAAGGGGACAGGTAGGCGAAAGGGTGGGGTGTGTGGGGGATGGAGGGGTGGTGGTGGGGGAGAGGGGGGTGGTGGTGGTGGGGGGTACAGGATCAGACGGGCGTGACATTGATATACATTATGAAAACACGTTTATTGGTATTCCATCACAGTGCAGAAAGTGGACGGGCAGATTGGTCGTTTCCCCCCTTTCGCTGCCGCTATTCAGTGGCAGCGAAAGAAGGGTGACTCCCAGTGTTAAATGGGGACTGACCATGGACAGTGCGTGTGTGAGATCAAATGTGTGTGTGTGTGTATGTGTGTGTGTGTGTGTGTGTGTGTGTGTGTGTGTGTGTGTGTTTGGAGGAGGGGAGAGGAAAGGAGAAGGAATCGGTCGTGATTAACATATTCTGCCCCAGGACCCAAATCACCAATCTGTGAAGTTGCCATCTGAAGGACTGTATTACAATACTAGACACAGATCGAGCATGATAGTTCAAGGGTGGTGCCAGAATAGCTTGGCGCCTAAGGGCGCCAAGCTATTCTGACACCACCCTTGAACTATCATACTCGACTCATGTCCTGCTGTGGTGTGTCGGGGCTGAATGAGTTAAAAATTAGGGCTGTAGAATGACAACATACGCCGTTAATTTTGTCACTTAACAAGACGCCGCTAAAATTAACACCACAATTAACCTTCATATACCCTTGTCAACTGCCAGTTAATCTATCTCACTTGTAATCTTAATTACACGGGTCAGATAGCTCAAATGACGTCGCACGCTGTGTTTTACTACTCCCATACATTCTCGTAACCATTGCCTGCTCCGACGGAGAACTGAATGGTAATTCGGTCTGCACAACCTCAATGCACTTGATGAATATTGCCTCATACCTCCCGCTCGAAGACTGATCAGAATGCTGGGCAGGGTCCCCCCAGTACTAGTTCATATAATTAACATAATATGCATCTCTTCTTTAGCGTAGTGCAGATATTAAGAGAGTGCCACGCGGACATTACTTTTCGCTGCTTTCTGAAACAAATATTTTTTTATTGAAACGAACTAAGCCCAAAGCAAAGACATCTGGTCCAAGCAACTGTATTCAAGAGGAATGTTTGGAGGTCGGTTAGTTCGGGGTTTAACGTTCACGGCACCGAAGTGATAATGGACGGCCATGACGGGGGGTCGTATGACTGATTGATTGATTGTACATTGCTTAACGTCCCGACAGCAACAAGGCTTTCTCAGGACGTGCCTGCACTGCTTGTGAAAAAAAAAAATAATAAACAGAATATTGAATGTATAACGCCAGCCGGTCCAATACGTTAAATAAACCTACGCCATGGGGCCTAAATAAAGCTAAGACCATTTAGCAACACACATCCAATATCAAGAGCTGCAGGCAGTGCAGACAGTTGGGAGAGTTTTAACAAGACAAATACAGGTGAATGGACCAAAGGTAGACAGAAACACATGCCCCAGAATAGAGGGAAAACCCCACCCTGTGGGGCTGACAGGGTGACCCTGGGAACTAAAAAGTAGTTAACCCCACCCAAGTCCCCCAGGGCAGACCCGGGGCGGGTTATGAGGGACAAGGAAACTTCTATGGAGTACTATATGAACACTAATCAATTCAGGCACACTGCAACTGTGCCACTTTGATTTACAGGACCTTTCAACGTACATGCTATGGAACAAGACCGTCTTTTTTTCCCTGGATTGCGAGTCCAGCCACCGAGGCCGGAACGGGGACTCGAACCCACAACCCGTCGATTCCCTTCGCTCTCTTGTCCAACGCTTAACTGCCTGAACTATTTCGGAATCGCTTGAATGTTTGGAGGGAAAAAATGTTTTCTTTTAAAGCACCATTACGCATAAATCCGAAGACACGTTTCCTTATTCATTTGTGGTTGTTATGTCTTGTCGACAAATCTCATGAACTTTAACAGCAGTTTGGACACGCAGCAACAGCACATGTGTAATCGCACTTATTTATTATGTGCTGCCGTTAGCGTTTCAAACTATATTTAGCTGTTTATCGTACTGATAGCACTGTATTTATAGAAAGGAGTGGAGTCATTGTCATGTTACTTGATATTAAGACGACGTGTGCTGAACTGGATTTCCCTGTGTCCAAATGAACCATAACTAGAGCTGTGTGCAGCGTTTCGAAACCGTTTATTACAGATGTGTATCTTTGAACAGTTACGGCGGTAGTGGGCCTTTAACTTTCAGGTCACCCGTGCACAGTGGCGTAGTAACCGAAGTGGGTCAGGAATGAAATGGGGGAAGGGTGGAAGAGGTGTACCCCCCCCCCCCCCCACACACTCACACACACACACAGGCCAGCCCCAGTATTTTTGGAGTACATAATTATTTTCAGAAAATGTTTTCTTTGTTATTTGGAGAACCACATAATTTTATTAGCCATTTTGCTGTCGGTTGCGGTTTTAGTCGCGATGATTCCTACAGGAATCATCTTGACTGAAACCGCTACCGACACGCAATCGGTTAAATTTAGGAGAAAAGATCTTATAAGATTTTCTCTATAGTTTTCCGTTGTTTGAGTTTTCGAGTTTGGACTGTTGTCTATCCATTCCCAACCACCCCACTTTCTTTTTTTCCCCTTTGTTTTCTTTTCTTTAATTCTGTAAAGTAACAGGTCTGTGTTTCTGAAGTCTGATTGTCAGTGGAAATTGACTATATTTCTAAAATCTTTGTAGTTAATTCAGCGTCAAACAGACCCATTCGTCAAAGAAACATGGACACAAAGTGGTGTCAGCAAGAGGCATAGATCCTCATGAGCCCCCGCAACTGCGGGGGCTCGTGATGATCTATACCTCTTCCAGTTGAGTGATTTTTTTTTTTTTTTTTTTTCGGTGCAGTGAAGGACTCATGAGGATCTACACCTCCTGAAGATAGGCGGTGTTCATTTTTTTTTCGTCAGTGAAGGTGTTCAGTTTGTGTGACGTTTTACATGAGGGCGGGTGGTGGGGGGAGGGGGGTGGGCGGGGGAGGGGGAGAAGGGTCCGAGATCCACAAAGACTTTACGTACGGCAATCAGGTGTCACGAATTTAACCAGTATCTCTCCTTGATCTCTTTCGCAATATTAAGTCGCACAGACTGTGTGAGGGGGTAACGATACATTAAACATGTAAAACGAGACTTGCCTTAATAAACGGTCGCTGTGCCAAACCCATGTCGCAACGAGGACACTGCATATTAACAATAGCTTTTTTTTTTTTCGTTTGTTTGTTTTTTGTTCATAGCCCATTCACTGCACTGCACGTACACTGTACGTCTGAAATTGGTGTAAATCCAACGCGAAAGAGCTCAAGCCGTCCCATGAGCAACAGATGCAAAGTCGTTTCAGCAAGAGGCATAGATTCTCATGAGCCCCCGCAATTGCGCGGGCTCATGAGGAACTATACCTCTTGCATTAGTGTGGTGTCCTCTTTTTCTCGGCAGTGAAAGGGGTTAATGTACCTCAGTGTCCAAACATGTGCAATGTGTTTACTTTAAACCACTGACAGCTCATATCTGCGTGAACATCTCATGTGTACGTCTAGAAAACGCGAAATGCGATCTTAGCGATATTGACCTATGCATGATGACCCGGAAGTGGAAGCTTCTTTTCCAATCATTACTCGTGGATTAAGTCATCTAGGCTAAATGGACTTGCTTACTTGGTCTAAGTTTATTTGAATAAAATATGTTTTAGAAAGTAAAGGAACATGTTCTACCTGTGGTATTTTATTGCACGCACTATCTAAGGGAAAGTGACTCATTCCTTTGGTAGTTTAAATACAGCACGGGGAAACTCTCTAGCATTCTGGCCAATCGTTGAGACGAAGGTCGGATGCAACTTGGTCAGGATTATTGTATTGACGTTGTGCAGACTGTAGGAAACGACGCGACAAAAAAACCGCCACCGACACGCATTGGAGACATGCCGTATCCGGATACGCCGCTTTACGCCGCATGTGCGGATGCGGCACGTCTCCAATGAGTTAATGAAATAAAAGCTTTGTAATACAGTTAAAACATAAGCGCATCCGGGTTCAGTTGCGGCGGCATGCACGCAAATCTTTCTGCTCATGTTTGTGTGCAGCATGGACACACAAACTGTATGTTGAGACATTTGCATGGTGTTCCTCTAAGTGAGGGATCCTTTGTACCATCGGCGCAAACAGTCAACGTTTCATGCACGTACAAATCCTCAGAATATCATCTGAAGTAAATAATTTCGTGATATGTACTGGCAAGCAAAAGAAATGCGACATTTTATGAATGTCACAATATTTTCGTTCTCGTCAGTATAGTTTTATACACGTCATCTTAGTTTATCTTTCGCACATGCGGTTCAATCTTGACGAGATGACTTATTACTGATAGCATATCAATACTGTCTGATTTGATTGACGCAACGGTAACAGAGCACTAACCTTGAACTAAATACGGCGATCAACAGGCTTACGCAGTCTCCGCTAAAAGTGAACATGTATTGCGGTAATACTGTTTCAACGCGTCAACAAGTATTGCGACATACTGTTTGGCTATACAAAAGGGAATCTCAATAAAAAATAAAAATAAAATATTCCAGTAAAGTACACATGCAGCCAATCCTCTTCTTTTATTTCTTGACACGTTCTTGAGACGTAGTAGAGGAAAGGACACAGTTATTTAGTAATATAAGGCCTTATGATGTACAAATCAGCCCCTGTCTATCGCGATGTTAGGGAGCCACACAGTTATATTACCTTGAGAAGAAAAAAAAAAAGCCAACGCCAAGTCAGCAAACATGTCTTCGGGCGGACGTCAGCCTTAGCTGGCCCGCGCACGGCCGTGCGCGGGCCAGCTAAGGCTGATGTCCGCCCGACGACCATTCGCTCCCCCTCGATCCGATTGGCAACGGGTAGCCAGATCGAGACCTAGTGTCTCCGAGTGATATCCAATTTCGAGGATTTCTGGTGCGTGTCGGTAACTTAGAAGCATCTTCAGACTAAGGCCCACATGGAGTACATTTTCGACACGCAGTTACTGCGTTGCTGATTGGTCGGAGTAACCTCTAAACCCACAGATGCGAAACAAGAGACCGGACAGTGATGAAATAACAAGCATACCTTATGACCGGCGGACCATCATGTTGGTTACCCCAGCAGGCTGACAGACTTTGTTGAATACGAATATAGTATTGAGGGGGCCTCAGGGACCGGGTCGGGGTCTGACACGATTAACCCATTTAATCCCACGACGGCATTTCTCACATTTTGGAGGTGTTACCTAACGAGTATGTAACAGGTGCAGGACTGAGATGGATCAACTATGATAATTCAAGGTTAGTACCAGATTAGATTGGCGCCTGAAGGTGCCAAGCTAATCTGGCACTATCCTTGAATTATCATGGTCTATCCATCTCCTGTGTTACGGCGTTTAGCGGGTTAAAACCTTTGCTAGAAGCAGAATCCGCTATTTGTTTGTAGTCGCACACCTCTGGGCGTAAACTTTCGTCTGGGTCCGGACCAAAAAGGCGATTGTCACATGCGTGTACAAATGCAAAGAAAAATCCCAAGAAAAAAACACGCTTAGAAAGGACTAAGTTAACTTGAAAAGTAAAATGATGAAAAAAAAACCCCAAACATTTCTGCACTTTCTCTTCTTTGTACGTAGGAGAGTTCCACCTACGCGCACAAGGGGTCGTAGAAATGCGCTGTTTTGTGCACCTGCTCACTTAGACTGAAACTCATTCGAGACGTGCCGCCACCGGATACGCGGCTTTAGTCTCAAATGACTTAAGAGAAGGTTAAAAAGGCCTTGGCTAAGGCAAGACAACATTGAGAACGTGTTTTAACAATTAAAGCCCAACCTGTAGCAGATCGCAATCAGGTCGAAGCGCTGAGATGTACTGTGATTTCAAATCCATGGAAATGATTCACAAATGCAGGGCCACGGGTTTGGAAGGGCCAGCCATTTTTGCACCGAACATTCAGACTGAGACGGACCTGCGGTCGCGTGTTTTTATTATACACCGTCACACAAAGTGCAGCCTCATGGAACAACATTTCAAAATATGTTACAGTCATCAGCACTGAGAACAACAACAAAAAAAAAAAGCCCATGCAGGGGCCCAAAAGACATTTTCTTTAGTGTTGTTATCGTTTTGATAATGCTTTCTGCACCCATTGATCAGCCATGCTCTGCGTTTTCAGCTAGCCTATTCAAAATAACTATATTAGGCATTATTAGCTGTGTGGGCAGTCTCACAATACTTACTGTGTATGTATAATTGAAACTGTACTGAGATGATATATTCCACTATAATTCGTTAAATTACGCCACCGTTTCATAAAGAATGTAATAGCGAGGCAATTACAAATCCTAAGCCATCAGGGACGCCAATATGAATTCTCTAGAGACATTCTTTTCATTTCAAGAGCATCACAATAACGTTACCTTTTCACCAAACTACAGGGGCCAGTTGCATGAGTGGTCAGCATCTTGCTTTGTGGCTGGCGCAGGACTAAGTTTACCCATGCAACTGACCCTTGTGTCTATGCGCAACCAACCGTGGCGAACCTTGGCGTTCATGTCGTTTATACTGGGAACACTGGCTCATATCAGATAAAGGACATTGATCATCACCGATTGCTGTGTACAAAGGGGATCAGTGGCGCGAGTAAGCTTAACTCATTCGCGGCAAGCCGCATCCGGATGCGCGGCATAAGCCGCGCATCCAGATGCGGCTTCCCCGAATGAGTTAAATCTTGCGTAATTAAGTTACTAAGCAAGGTGTTGCGCGACTGAGGTGGCGTGTACAGTATGTGCGCTCATTCATGCAACTGAGGCCAGGAATCAGCGAAAGATTAACAAAATTAATTAATTAATTTTTTAAAAAAAATAGTTATATGACAGCGCCTCTTTTGCGGGAAATAGAAGGTAAACCGTAGGTCAGCCTGAGGATATCGAGGTACAATATCCTCATGTCCATTCATGTCCATTCCAGTGACAACCGCACTTATACACTATTTTCTTATGAATAAGGAAATGTGTGTTGGACGGAGTGCGCAGGACATCCTGTTGAGTAACGTCAGTATACTCCGTCTGACATCCAAAGAAGTCAGATGAAATCTACGGTAAAAACAAATTGAAGTGAAAGCAAAATACCGCTAGAGTTCAATCAAATATACTGACGAACAAAAGAAATGCGACATTTTTGGAATCATCGTAAACACTAAAGTGTTTCCGATAATTTCAAAATTGTCGCGTATCTTTTGAGTGTTTCCGATGATTCCAAAAATGTCGCATTTCCTTTGCTCGTCAGTGTATTTTTTTTTTTTTTTTTTTTTGTTAGAAAACTCACGATTCAAAATATTTCGCATTTCTTTTGCTCTTGTGTCAGACTACGGTTGCCTTACGTGTGACCTGTGCGATATAACGTTACTAGATACCCGTTTGAGAGAGGCTGACCCGATGCACCCCGACCCCTTGCAGCCTGTGTTGGATCGGCCGTAATAAGAGTAGTACCAGTGGTCTTCAAGTGTCTCATTTTTGGTTTTCGATTTTCCAGCAACGCAAGTTATATTGTAGCAATATCGGCAGCAACAAGAACATTTTCAACAGCAGGAATAAATTAACAGACGAATAATAGTACACATTGATGAGGAAAAAATTACACACGACACAACTAAATAAATATGTTTAATATATTCAATACAATATTCAGCGATGGAATCACAATGAATTTATTATTATTATTATTATTATTATTATTATTATTATTATTAATTTTTTTATTTAAAATTATTAAGATTAACACAAGCAAAAGTATTCCACTTGTCTTGCCCCGCGATGGAAAATTTGCAATGGAAAGACGCCTCGCCACAGTGCAAGCAAAACAACCAAATAAACAACAGCTCACCCAGTAACAGGACAAGGCTAAATCCGATCATAGCTGTCGCTGTCCCCATCATGCCCGCTGAAAATTTCACAATGCGAGCTAACCGTGCCTGCCAAGTGACACAGCGGCCTTGCCACTGCTTGTACACTCTAAAAATGAGCCAGCCGGCCTACAATGAGTGATGACCGTAAAATGCAGCCGAGGGTGACAAAAACTAAAACCATCGGGTCGACATCGGACGCAGTAGGCCCGCGCAAGGCCGTGCGCGGGCCTACTGTGGCTGATGTCGGCCCGAGGACTCCGGCCTTGCTCGAAAAAATAACAGCTATAGTGCTCCACGGCATTACTGTCCCACACTCATCAACAAATGCAGGACAAGACCACGAGGCTTGCTGACATCTCGTCCCAAGTGGGCCTCACCATTCACAAACAGAAAACAAAGACAATGAGGCTGAACGCAACCAGGGAAGAACCAGTCTTGCTTGCTGGCACCCCGTTGGAGGAGGTGGAGTCCTTCACCTATCTTGGGAGCATCATAGACAAAAAAGGCGGCACTGATGCAGATGTCAGAGCACGAATCGGTAAAGCCAGAGCAGCCTTTCTCCAGTTGAAAAAAAGTGTGGAGTTCCAGAGAGCTGTCACAACACACCAAAGTCCGGATTTTCAACTCCAATGTAAAAGCAGTTCTCCTATATGGAGCAGAGACTTGGAGATTGACAAAAACCACAGTCAACAGAGTACAGACCTTCCTGAACAGTTGCCTTAGAAGAATGTTGAAAATCCACTGGCCAGAGAAGATCAGCAACGTCAGACTCTGGGAGAGAACAGAGCAGATAACAGCAGAGAATGAAATTGGGCGAAGAAGATGGGGATGGATCGGTCACAGTCTGAGAAAGCCAGCTTCCAGTATCACTAGGCAGGCATTGTCATGGAAAAGAGAAAGAGATGCCAGGGAAAGAGGAAAAGAGGTAGGCCGAGAAACTCCTGGCGTCGAGACCTCCAAGCAGACATCAAGAGACTGGGAACCACCTGGAGTAGAATCGAAGGAGAAGCACAGGACAGGAGTCGCTGGAGGTCTCTCGTCGACGGCCTATACCCGGGTAGGGGTGACAGGCGTAAGTAAGTATAGTGCTCCACGGCCAATGCCGTCGAATCAATCTAAGAGGCCAAAAACGAAGGTGCCGATTACAAGTCCACGCAAACATTTCGCGGTCCTCGGGGGGAGGGGGGGGGGGAGGGAGAGGAAGAGAAGGTGCGGTGGGGGGAGGGGGGGGGGCGCAGTGGAGGAACTAAGATAAACACAGATTATCTCCCTTGATTCGATGGGCTAAAACGACGATCAACGCGATGAGTCATTTGAATCCTAAACGAGAAAGCGTACAGAGCAGCCTGCTCTGCGGCCGCTAACCCGAACGTACACCGTCGTGAAGGGACCCTTTAAAGCAGGTAAAATATCAGTTAACCCTTTTAGCCCTGGGTCCCTGCAGCGGGAGACTGATGGATTGATCATGATTTCAAGGGCAGTACCAGATGAACTTGGCGCCTGAAGGCGCCAAGCTCATCCGGCACTACCCTTGAATTTTCATGATCAATCCATCTCCTACAACAGGTACATATTCGTTAGGCAACACCTCCGAAAGTTGAGAAATGGGACCTTGGGGCTAAAAGGTTATTAGGAACACTAGGTCACGCTGTTATCCATAACACTAACGTCCTCGTGACGCGCGCCTTTGCATGAGACCCTTTATGAGCCCCGCAGGCAACAGGGAAAGATGCGCAATCTACGTTGACATCCGGCACAAATTTGTTTTGGCGTAGAACCTCTATCCACGGCCAGAATTGCACATGCGACTTTCAAGAGAAGAAATGTTACAGGGGTGGGTTGCATATGCTTGCTTAGCGCGCAAATTTCTTGCTTAGCGCTAAGTTCACAAGCTTAGCTGAAAATGTGCGTTGCATGAGCGTGCTTATCTGCTGGAGCGAGCTTAGTGGCGTGCTTAATTCTAAGGACGGTCCCCCCCGTGCGTAGCGGCGTGCTTAGCTGAGGAAGAGTTCTTAGCTGCCGTGTTAACGCGAGAACGGAAATGTGAATTCACTCTCTTAAACCTTGTGGCAGAAACAGCCTTCCATCTAGGATAGAGAAGGAGGAACACGAAATGTACGTGGGAACGCACGGACCCCCCACCCAGCCTCGTCTCACGGACATCTGGGAATTATCGGTGAGGAGTCTGCATAACTGATTCAACTGACCCTGCACACCGATGGGTATAACCCCCAACACCAGCCGTTGTCAGAGAAACATAGATCCTCATACTATGGGAGCCTACTACACGATAGTCCTTAACTAATGTACATCCACATTAGACTTGAGACATAGATCCTCATACTATGGGAGCCTACACGGTACTCCTTAACTAATGTACGTCTACATTAGATTGACAAGCAGGGTTGCCTGCACGAAAAATTTGCCATTCTTTCTCTCTTGACTTCTTGTTTTCCATCGCCGCCATTTCACCGGCGTTTTGTCTACTTCGTTTCCGTTAAGTCAGAAGAAGCGAAAACCGTGCGTTTTTATTGGCCGATTTCTACAATCTATGATGACGTAGGGGAGAACCCCACCATAAGCTATAAATAACCTATCCCCGCTCGCTAAGAACTCGTTCGGAGCTACGCACATCGCTAAGTCGCTCCATGCAACAGAAAACACTCGCGCACTAAGCAAGAGCTTTACTAAGCGGCAAGAAAGACCTTAAGTCAGCGAGCTTAACACACTATATTTAAGCACGCTACATGCAACCCACTCCAGGTGACTAAGGAAATTGTGTTGACGTAGCCACAAGAAGTAGAAACGTGTACCGCAGGTGTATAGATTCCATGATTATTTCCCTTTTCCGGGGAAGGAAAAGTCGTTGAATGAGCTCAGATTGCAGAGGCCAAAACTATGCGCCCCGTGGCAGGGAAAGGGTTAGAAGCAGCACGGGAAAACTCTACCAAGTATTCAGGCCAATCGTTTACTGGAATGCATGACGCAATTCGCTCACGTGAGTCGCCGTTAGGCAGACCATTCCGATGGACCATTCCGATGGAGGGTCTGAGGTGGGGAATCGGGAGAATCGGCTAGCGCAGTCGGTTTTCAATGTGGCGAATATCACCCATCGTTCGTTTGTTATTTCGGTTTCAAGGCTCCTGGGGCCAGTTGCATGAGCGAACTTAGTCCTGCACCAGCCACTAAGCAGGGTGCGCCGCAACAGGCACCGAGGTGATCGGGGACAACTAATCATCCATCTGCAAGCGCCGGTCCCTATACACAATAGCAAAATGTCTTCGGGCCCACGACGACCACAGAGGGCCCGCGCACAGCACATTTCTTTTCTTCTTTAAAACATAAAATGAAAAGGCTATTAAGAAACGAGACGTATGACCAAGGTATACCGTGTCTTATCTTCTGTGTCTTCTTCAATAAAAATGGGCAAATCATGGCCTAGATTTAGGGAAGTTTGAATTAGAAGCGTGCGACCTGAACCAAGTTTTAGCATGGAGTATGGGGTATCGATGTTCAAGCCTGTCGTACCAAGTGTCAAACAAGATGAGGATTTCATCCCAGAGTCTACCCTATTGTTTGGAGCTCAGATGCGTTTCATCAGTATCTTTTTGGAGCATTCAGAGTTGTTCATATTTTTAGGCTTATTATGCTGATTCATTTTCCTTCCTCTCTAAGCCAATCTCTGATCAACACACACGTCGGCGCACACAAATAAAGACAGACACAACTGCGCTTCCCGCCATTCGTACGCTTATTGCGACAGGAATCCATCTCCTTCTGCTCTAGCCCACACCTCTGATCTACACACACTGGCACACAGAAATAAAGACGGACACACTGTGATTCCCGCCATTCGTAAGCTCTGTGGTCTGGCGTAGCACAGCTATTCTGAAGAAAAATAATGGCACGAGCAGCGAAATGACGTCACTTCAAGCTTTACGTCATGGCATCATTAGCCCCACGACGCCGTGTTCATAGTGACGACTCGATGTTATACGTCATCATCGCAGTACTAACATTTGACGTATCAAAGGATCAACTCTGCAATTTTCTTGCTGATTTTCATGCCTAGAGCTTACAGGTCACATTTTGACCTAATCTAACCCCAGGGCCGGGACAAATAGCAGGCTTATGTAAACACTGTTTATGAAAAATCATACGGGTATTAATGAGAAGATAGCTTTTTTCGTAAAAGAAAAATTAAAGCTATGTTAGCTGTTTTACAAATGACTCCGAAAAAGCGGTGCAGAAAATTGTTTGATTGTCACACCTAGGGCATGCAGGTCACAATTGACCTAATCGTACCCGACAGCCGAGAAAAACTGTAAGCTTATTTAAATACCCTATACCAAAAATGATGCGATTATTAATTAGAAGATTGTTTGTTTGTTTTTTGTTAAAAAAAACAACAACATTCAATTGTTTTAAGATTATCGTGAAATTAATCCCCAAAACGGGAAAATATATTTTTCAAAAATATTTAATTATCACTCAAAAAGTTCTAGAGGTACAATTCTGGTTAACGAACTCATTTGGTATCTCTCTTTTATCTAGCTATATGCAAAATATCGAGGAAAACTAAGAAAAATTACGGACTCCAGTGTGGATCAACCGGTTTTTGTGGAACGGCCATTTTCTCGCCAATGAGCATTTAATCAAAACATTGTAAAAAATGAAAAAAAAAAGATCCCGAGAAGCTTGTCCGTCCTCAAACTCGGGCTCTAGTCGCTCTCTCTCTCTCTCTCTCTCTCTCTCTCTCTCTCTCTCTCTCTCTCTCTCTCCTCTCTCTCCTCTCTCTCTCTCTCTCTCTCTCTCTCTCTCTCTCTCTCTCTCTCTCTCTCTCTCTCTCTCTCTCTCTCTCTCTCTCTCTCTCTCTCTCTCTCTCTCTCTCTCGTTCTGCCTTACATCTTACTGAATCTGTGTCTGTGTCTTTATTATTATTATTATTATTATTATTATTATTATTATTATTATTATTATTATTATTATTATTATTATATGTTTAAAATTTAATTGTATTTGTCTTGTTACCTTGTCTGATGTTATATTTAAAATGTTATTAAGGACAGAGGTGTTAAAAGGCCCTCGTGCCTACTGTCTTCATCCTTTCAAAAGGTTTGCTTAGCTAGACGTGACGTCATTTTTATCTTGTTACTTCTTTGCCAGAATTTCTGCCCCGCACGCCAAAAACGTCATGTGCATGCTCAGGAATTCCTTCCGACCAGCACCATTTCAAAGTCTACCGTACTTTTAAAATACGATAGACAAAAACAAGACGGAATGAACCATAACCCACAAAGTCCCTTCTATATGAGAGCTGTCTTCCTTGTCGGTTAAGGGTCTCTACCTTTTGTCTTTGACTTGATTCTGATGTTGAAGTATCTTCTTCTGAAAAAGCCTCGCAGATGTGCCAATGCGATATAGTGAACTCTAGAAGGGGCGCGCGCAGTGCATACGCGTCATTGGTTTGTCAAACGTCATTTGTCATGACACATTTTTTTTTTTTTTTTTTTTTTTTTTTTTTTTTTTTTTTTTTACATAATTGTATATTTAACGTGATATGAGATTTGCTTTCGCTTCAAGACTTGGGAAAATGGTGACAAAACTAGAATTTCACGGTACATAATCAGTCTTGCTATAATTTGTGTGAAATCAGGTTGTCTTTAGCTAGCTACATGCTATACTAAGTACACCTGCATGCTCTTCTGAAAGCACGTCGATGTGTGTGTATGCGTGTGCGTGCGTATATGCGCGCGCTACAAACATCCTTAAGAGGCACAGACGTTTATGCGCCCTACGGGCATTTGAGGATCTCTGCCTCTTGGAGATGCGCGCAATTAGGTCATTGGTCTGTCATGACGCATTTTTTTGTTTTTACGTAATTTTATATTTAACGTGATATGAGATTCGCTTTCGCTTCAAGACTTGCGAAAATGGTGACAAAACTTGAATTTCACGGTACAATTTCAGTCTTGCTATAATTTGTGTGAAATAAGGTTGACTTTACCTAGCTACATGCTATACTAAGTACACCTGCATGCTCTTCTGAGAGCGCGTCGATGTGTATGTATGCGTGTACGTGCGTGAGTGCATGCGCGCGCTCCAAACATCCTCAAGAGGCATAGATGACCATGCGCCTCCGGGCACATGAGCATCTATGCCTCTTGGAGATGCGCGCATATGTGTGGGGAAGAGCGATCGAGCGAGCGAGAGAGAGAGAGAGAGAGAGAGAGAGAGAGAGAGAGAGAGAGAGAGAGAGAGAGAGAGAGAGAGAGAGAGAGAGAGAGAGAGAGAGATGATGATGAAACGTTTTATTGACAGGATAAAGTTTTAGGCGAAACGCCTCTCTTACAAACTGTCCCGTTAGAAAAGAAACATTAATAGCAAAGAGAGAGAGAGAGAGAGAGAGAGAGAGAGAGAGAGAGAGAGAGAGAGAGAGAGAGAGAGAGAGAGAGAGAGAGAGAGAGAGAGAGAGAGAGATTTACGTCATATTTAGAGTAACAGTGTCTGCGTGGCGACGAAGTTGCTTCTATTACGTCACCGGCACAGTCTGACTTTCTCTAAAAGTGAAGGTTTTTACTGTTTTAATTATTTTCTGTAATGAAGTTGAAACTGGGTATACAAAGCTGGCTAACGATCTCATCAAATGTCTTTCCGCAAACTAGCTATATGCAAAAGTTCAAGTAAATATGAAAAAATTGCTGACTCTAATCTGGGTCAACCCGGCGACTTCCTATAAACGGTTGTTTATATCTTCAATGAGACATTCAGTTACAATATGCTCGGAGGCTCTCTTAGCCACCGACTTAAGAAAGTATTTTGCCAAGTTTCAAGCTTGTTTGTACAGAAATATCGGATATTCTCCTGTTTACATACATACGCACACACATGCATAAATACATACATACCGGTGCACGTACATACGCACACGGCCCATCGCGCCAAATGTACGTTCAGCAACGAGGTTAGCGTAACTAGACATGACGCAATTTTTATCTTGTTACTTGAATTGTTCGAGGTTTAGCTTCCCCGCCTTTGACATCATGGACATGCTATTAAATTCCCTCCACCGAACCCGTCCTACAAAGTCT